>AYEL01065795.1:0-14349 GCA_000484575.1 Olivierus martensii
ACTTTTCCGTAAGTAAGTGAATGTGGCCATTTGTTCAATTTCATACACCCCAATTAGGGCAACGGAGGGAGACATATTCACATGTTACTTGAAATTTAAGAAAAAGAATTATCCACTTGCCTAGCAGCTGAATCTGTCGCACTTTAAGGAGATATGTATCCTATGTTACGAGATCTTTCGGATGGCTCTGTTTCATTTACTTTTGGAAAAACATTGTTCTGTTCATATAAGCGTTATGTAACGCCCTGCATAGTTTACATGTGGGAGTGTAGGCCTGTGGCGGCTCGCCTATAAGGACTGCAGGGCTGCAGCCCTCCCACCAAAATGAAAACATTTTTAAATTATTATAGCTATTACATTACTATACAATTATTTTACAAACATTTTTTTCCGTTCGTAGTATATTTATTTTTGAATTATAGGTACAGTACTTTAGAGGCATAAAGTACTTTTAGTAATCAATAGCTAAGATGGCGGTGCGCAGACCAAGAAAAATTTTCGGTTCAAAGGGCAAATTTTCGGTTCATCTTTTAGGTTCTGCGCATTTAATGCTATGAATAATAAAAAGCTCTTATTTTATTAATTTCCTAAAGCATAACAAAGCCATTTGGATCTTCTTTACTGATCATTTCAGCAAACGTTTATCTTGGCATGATGGAGCTATGCGTTGCATCTCAGAAAAGTGTGTCGTGGATATTTTTGTAACATTGTAATACACTGTCATAATGTGGTTTATATGTTCGTCAATTCTTGACTACAACGTTTCCAAACCGATAGAAAGGATAGTATAATATCATGGCATATGTTCACTGGACATTATCCCTCTTGACTTTATTGAGGTTTATCAAATACAAAGTGTATTCAACACAAATTCTTGATATTGAAACTGAAGGCAAAGGTAACTTATGCTTCAGCGATAATAACTTATGAGATGTTGGAGAAAATGAAGAGAAGTATCAACTAGACACTCTCTGCTAATGAACAAAGCAAATGTAAAAAATGATATTTTTCCAACATTGAAATGCTCTAATATAGTAAATCTGTGGAAATATTATTTATTGTTTGGAAAAACTTTTCAGTTGAGCTAAAATGTTCAGAAAATCTTGTGTTTGAACCTTGAATAGTTTTCATATAATAAATATTTCAAATCAGGGAAAGAATTTATGTTCAAACTGTATTTCTTAAAATGAAAAATTTATTTAGTTTCTTTCAATCAAAGATTTTCTCAAAATAAGTGTGATTTACAATTAATTCATTACAGAATCTTTATCTTTATATACAAATTGACTTTTATTAGCGACTGTAAGAATCAAAAAAATTTTCAATTTTGATTTATCAAATAATTCATTGATTAATTTCCCTATCATCATTTCATATTGTCAGCAATCAATATTGATACGAAATTTATAATACACATATTTAAGACTTTCTAGGAATTTATATTCGAAAATACAAGATTAAAGTTCGTTAATTTAATTCCTAAATGCAAAAAAATAAAAGAAAATTATTAACCGAAAGGATATCATTGTTTCCTTCCTTAATTAATTTAAAATTTTAAGCAATCTATATTTTCGATTATTTAAAACAACTATTATCTTTCACTTGAACTACAAACATAATCGGCTTTTATTTTAGATTTGTACCTTAGAACAATCGCAATTTTTTTTATATAAATATATTTACATATTTATTAAAATGTATCAATAACATTACTTCGTACAAGATAGCATATTAGATATACATAAAAATTTCCTATATTTATTATAATACTATAGTATATAATTATATATTTGACAAATATTTATATATAGTAATATATATACAGGATAGTTCATAAAGAATTGAGAGGGTAATTAAAATTATTTATTGAAAGAAAACTGTTGAACACACAGCAATGAAACCATTCCACAAAGAAGAGGAATTAAATTATATATTATAAGTTCTTGAAATATCAGCTCTATCAGTGTTTTTGACTCGCACAGATCACGAAAGTCAACTCAAAGCCACGATCTCGAGAGAAGAATTCTCCAAGAATCGCTAGAAAGTTGACCATCCGGACTTCACCGAAATTCCTTTAGTAAGCGAATATCAGTTCCATCAGTGTTTTTGACGTGAATGGCGAGAAATTCAACCCCCTACACACCATTGCCTTATTAGTCGTTCTGGAAGAATCCAGAACGTTGCCCGTCTCCTCGGACGTGGACCGCAAGGTTTGGATTTCGGGAGACGTATAGGAAGGCTGACCATCCGGACTTCACCGAAATTCCTTTTTTAAGCGAATATCAGTTCCATCAGTGTTTTTGACGTGAATGGCGAGAAATTCAACCCCCTACATACCATTGCCTTATTAGCCGTTCGTGGAAAAATCCAGAAAGTTGCCCGTCTCTCTGGACGTGGACCGCAAGTTTGGATTTTGGAGACGAAAATGTTAATTCAATTATCGTCTGCAACTGCACTATTTTTTGAATGTATTACATATACACAAACGTATGAAAAGATAAGTCACTACACTAGTTTGTTCCAGTGCCGTAGCTATTGCTCTAAGCGCCTATGGCTCAAGATATAAAAGGCGCCTTTGTAAGGAATATAAACAGATAAATCTGCAATTTTTTTTTGTAATTTTTCTTTATTAATTATTTATTTAATATGTGATAAGGAGAAATTGGAATATAACATAAAAATTATAAAAATTGTCAGCTACAGATTCAGCAAATATTATTTTACACAGATTATAGAATTTTATAAAATGAGCTATTACAGAAGCTTCACCTTTCATGTTTTGATTTATGAAAACTTATTTATTACTTATTTAAAATCGGTTTCAAAAAGAAATCATTTTCAATTGATAGTATTGCTAAATTGGTCAATCGATTTTGAGTCATGGTTGACCTTAAATAATTTTTAATTTACTGAATATTCGTTCTCCAGTAACAACAATAATGAGTAACGTGAACATGATACGTAGTGCCATGGTTAAATATAGATATGATTCACAAAAATTCCATTTTAAAATTTCCCTGCGGTATAATGATGTTAAATTTGGAAATATCACCTGTGCCTGCGATTTAAGGCATTCTAATTCATTGAAAAATTGAAATATTCTTTATATTGAGAACAAAGGTCACTCGTACTTTTCTTTATATCCTCAATTGAAAATGTTACAATATTTTTCCTGATTAAAAAATTTAGATGGTCTGTTGCCCGATTCGCTGCTGCCCACGCAAATTGGTAGGTATTCAAGCCATCATAATAATAATGTTTTGCACTTTTTGTGTCACATTGAAAATAAATAAACTTTCTTACAATTTTTTTAATAAATAAAAATCTGTTATATTTATAGGATAACATGAGAGAGACTATGATAGTGATCCCTTGGATTGCGCGTCTATTTTGAATGGCGCCTATGGCCTTCGCCATACCCTTGCTACTGGTTTGTTCATTATAGTAATTTTAACTATATTATACCGTATTCTAATTTAAAAGTAATGAGTAACGTGAGCATAATACGTAGTTCCATGGTTAAATATAGATATGATTAACAAAGGTTCCATTTTAAAATTCCTTCTAAAATTTCCCTGCGGTATAATGATGTTAAATTTGGAAATATCACCTGTGCCTGCGATTTAAGGCATTCTAATTCATTGAAAAATTGAAATATTCTTTATATTGAGAACAAAGGTCACTGATACTTTTCTTTATATCGTCAATTGAAAATGTTACAATATTTTTCCTGATTAAAAAATCTAACCGGTCTGTTACCCGATTCGCTGCTCTATACGCAAACTGGTAGATATTGAAGCCATCATAATAATAATTTTTTGCACTTTTTCTGTCACATTAAAAATAAATAAACTTTTTTACAATTTTTTTAATAAATAAAAATCTGTTATATTTATAAGATAACATGAGAGAGACGATGGTATTGATCCCTTGGATTATGTGTCTATTTTGAATGGCGCCTATGGCCGTTGCCACCTTCGCCATACCCTTGCTACAGCACTGGTTTGTTCATTATAGTAATTTTAACTATATTATACCGTATTCTAATTTAAAAGAAGAATATTATATATTATTTTAAAGATAAAATTTATTCAAACCGTATTTAACATCTAATAACATGATAACTTGATACACTTAAATTCATTGATATATATTCAATATTCTAAGTTTAATGATGTACGCTATTTAATTTTAAGGATCTGTATACCCTGCTACTATAAAAGATACAGTACCTTTATTTTTATGGCTGCAAATAGCAGATTTATTTTTCTCTTTATGTATATCTCAAATGGAATTTATCTGAAATACTTTATATTTGCAAAAAGGATTGCAATATTTGCAATATTTTATGTTTGAATGAAACCTGTTCATGTATTTATAAAATCTTTTCCTTAGATTGTCTCAAAATTATAGTTTTAAACAAAAAAGTTGAGTATTGATTAAGTGCCATATAATATCAATAAATTTTTATATATAAGTTCTATTTCATCTTAAAACTAGAATATATCGCAATCCATGTCTCTGATTCCTTTGATTTTTTTCATTTGTTCACTAGTTCAGCGTTTATAATGATTCATAAATATTATGATGTATATAAAAGCTCATAGCCATGGGTTTCATGCATTACTGTTTATCAATTTGGATGCGTACGAAGAAGTCTTTTAATAAGCGGAGTAACATATAACGTGAACTTTGCTAAATCCCAAAATTTGTATCGTTGTTCACGCGTGATATTTTTAAAGAAAGCCAAATTCGTTATAATATTCTGAATTACGAGTGTTTTTAATTTTCTTTTGTATTTAAGAAATACTTCAGTCCCATTTTATTTTTTTTTACTTTGAGATTAAAATTAAATTTCGGTAATTCTGTGTTTGTATGAACTCGTCAAAATAATCGCCATTTTGATCCGAAATTTTTGTCGCAAAATTTTATTGATTTCTTATTTTATTTTTAAACGATATTTGAGTATTTCTGATGACTTTCCAACATATAAAAATGTATTCTTTAAACTATTTCTTGTGCCTCCCTTCATATGATCGCTATTGATATCATCCTATTGGCATAGTTAAAAGTTTTTACTTGAAGATTTTAGGATGGATTTCTAATTCTGCAACTCCAGATTTATTCAGTGATTTTTCAGGTTCATCTCATGAATTTTCATTCTTCGTTTACTCTATTTTAACCTTACATTATCATCATATTTTGATGACAAATTACTCCATTCATATTGTTAATCATAATACTAATATTATGATTAAGAATATGACACAATTCCATGCGCGTGCATGGAATTGTGTGATTCCATTCGCTATTTGGCAGTTCTTGTTGGGCTACTTTGGTGTTGGCCCGTGTTGTTTGCGTTAATTTTTAATTCTACATTTTTCAGAAAGTAAAAAATTTTGTAATTATTATTATTTTTCTGAGTGAAATGTAAGGATGGGTTCAAAGAGAACTGACCAGAGGAATAATTCCGAAAAGAAGAACACTCGATTGAGCGAAGAGACGAAGAAAAAAATTGTAGATAAAGTGTAGAAAGGTAGAACAATTAAAATGTAACTCGAGTATGGCGTTTTTAGGACAACTGTGCAACAGAGAGAGAAGATTATGGGTGCTAGGGTGTCTGCAGGAAGACTTCATTCCAACATCCAAGGGCTAATAAATTGTCTGTTGTGTATAAAATAGTGTATTTTGTAATTTCGTGTGCTATACAATAGTAAAACACAAAGTAAATAATATAGTGTATCTCTCTCACCTCAATCGTTAGGGGAGTGGGATGGGGACCGATAACAAATTAGTCTATTTTACATAGTCTTATATGGGAAATATTGTCCCGCAATTCGACATTACTTCGGCGACGTATTAGTGTCGAATTGCGAGGCACCACTGTACTAGCAAAAGAATATAATTTTTTTTTTAAATTTTTTGCACATGATTGGTTAAAATTGATAATATATATTTATATAATTATTATTTATCTTATAATTAATTTTAAATAGATAATTACGAATCATTTTGATATTGCGAGTAATGACAATTAGACCAGCATTATAGACATTTTTCAATTAAAGAATTATTTTTAGTATGAAATATTAATATTATATTATTAGATAATTACGAATCATTTTGATATTGCGAGTAATAGCAATTAGCCCAGCATTACAGACATTTTTCAATTAAAGAATTATTTTTAGAATGAAATACTAATATTAAATTACAATATATATCTTTAATGAAAATCTTAATTAATTTATATTTTCATTGATATACTACTCATAAAACTTACTTACTTCAAAGATCAAACTCTTCTTCAACTATTTACACTTACAATTTTCATTCTTTAAGATGATTATTATTACGCAAGAATTATCGAAATTTTTTTTTATAACGTCAACTATTGTCAAGTTTTCGCGCATATTCAGTATCATTCATATTTTCCTTTAGATTCTATACTTATGTTTATATAAATTTCAAACCCAGATGAGTTTTAGAATTTTATTTATATTTTCGTTCAAATCTTTAATAGTAAAGTTAACAAAGTAAACAATATGATTAGGTATATGTATTTTGAAATGTAAAAAATTACATTTTACACTATTTTATAAAATATATTATATATTCTATAAGATTTATGAAATATTGTAATTTTTTACGTTTCAAAATACATTTATGTTATCATATTGTCCACACTCTTAACTTTACTATTAACAATTTGAATGAAAATAATATAAAGTTCTTAAAATTCATCTGGGTTTGAAATCTTTTTGTGTTCCTCTTTCAATACTTAATATTTTGACAATATTTTGACAATAATTATTTTTAAATATTAATATTATATTACAATATATATCTTTAATGAAAATCTTAATTAAACTTACTTAGTTCAAAGATCAAACTCTTCTTCAACTATTTACACTTACGATTTTCATTCTTTAAGATGATTATTATTACGCAAGAATTATCGAATTTTTCTTTTATAACGTCAACTATTGTCAACTTTTCGCGCATATTCAGTATCATTCATATTTTCTTTTAGTTTCTATACTTATGTTTATATAAATTTCAAACTATATAAGTCGAAGCAAGGAGCTGTTTTTTCATTATTAGTAAAACCTTGTTAGAAGGATTTACGCGAGAGCAAGTTTTGGCATATTTGGAAGGAATGGAGAATCTTCCAGAAGGCAATTCTGGAAATGACTGTAATTCGTCTTCATCGGATTTGGATAGCGAATGTTCTCCTCAAATAATAAACAGAACTAGTAATAATGATAACATATCTGAAGAAAATGATTGTGAGCCACCTCTTCCCAGAAATTAAAATATAGACGAAACTCCTGGTGCAAGTTGTTAAGAAACTTCAGATACTGTTCAAAAAGTAACGAATATTTCGGTAAAAGCAGCGAATGGTTTTAGAGCGCAAATACTGTTTGCAAGTCACGAACTGGAACCAAGTGGATAGTGGTTAATGCTAATAGTCACCCTCCAGGAAGAGTAGTAAAACGTAACATACTTAGAGATAAACCTGGTGCTACTTACTTTGCAAAACAACGGAGAAACGTAGATGAAATGAGTAGTTTCTGGAGGTTATTCATCGAAAACACTATTTTGAAGCTTATAAAGAATGCTGGAAATGTTGATTGAATGACATCCATCGAAGAATTGATGCATCCATTGCAATTATTATGCTTATGGAGCTAAAAATTTAGAGATGGACGGTCTTTGGTTCAATTCATGAAAACCACCATTTTTCAAGCAGACGATGTCACGAAATAGATTCCGAGAAATTATGAAATATCTCAGATTTGGCATTAAATCAACCAGAAAGACATGTTTAGAGCATAATATATTTGAGTTTGTTTCCGAAATATGGAAAAAATTTATCTAGAGCCAGGGCCGCAGAGAGGGGATGATATCCGAGACTTTTGTCATTGGCCCGATCGGTCGAAAAGGGCCAACCGTCGAGCCCCGATGTCACATAACATGTCTGATAATTCGCAGACCGCCATAAAAGGGCACTATATACCATCCAAAGCAGTTTTGCCAAAATAAACTATTTTATATATAACAGTATTTTGATAGATGAAAGTTTTAAAAGTTTTATTCATCCCTCATCGAAGGCTTTAAATATTTTTGGCCTCATCTCAGATGACTAATTTTTTTATTAAACCAAAGTACATAAACCAAAGAACATACCACAAATTTCATGTGACTGATTTTTGGGCCCGTGATCAGTCACACACTTGTCACGGGCCCAAAAATTTCTCTCAGCGGCCCTGTGTATAGCTGTATAATTTGTTATACACCAGGCGAAAATATTACAGTGGATGAACAACTGTTCCCATCAAAGGCTAGATGCAGTTTTACGCAATATATAGCGAATAAACCAGATAAATTTCGGCTTGCATTCAATACGAAAGCTAAGAATCTGCTCAATGACTTTCCTATTTAAGAAAAGATGACAGAAAACCTAATGATCAGTTGCTCTCTGAACATGTGGTTCTAACGTTATAATAGTAGAACCCTATGCCAAAAAGGGAAATAATATTACAAGTGACAATTTTTTCACTAATTTGAAGCTAGATAAATTGTCAAACATGAATACGACAATATAAACTTTCACTTAAATATTTGCTGATGAAAAAAGTTTTCCATGAAACAAGAGAGGAATGATAGCATTTAGATCCTAGAGTTATAGATAAGATTATAGATCTCTTTGCTGCTTGTTTTTTTCCCTAAATCCTATAGCGAATGACTTTGTATAATTTATATTCCACTTATGCTTTATCAAATCAGATGGGATGGTTCTTAAAATACATAGGTGATACTTTCGTGATAGATCTCTTACAGTTTTTGTAAAATTTTTAACCTATAAAATGTAGCTAAACACAAATTATTTTTTCTTTTGTTTAGAGATTATAATTAGAATTTAATTAGGAGTTCATTAATTAATTTAATTTATTTATTTATTTAATTCTAATTTATTTAATTAAAATTTAATTAGGAGTTCATTAATTTTTTTTTCTTACCAAGACCCTCATTGAAAATTCTTTCTTCTTCAATTTTAACTATTCTTTATTCTGCCAAAAAACTTCATTCTTTTTCTTTCTGGTAGGATCTGTTTTTAAACGGGTTAGAAAATAATTCTTTTTCTTCATTCTTGTTATTGATACAAATTTGGTACCAGGTTGGGAGTATAAGGAGGATAGTCCAATATCTTCCACCAGTAGTGCCGTAACAAGTTGTGTGCTGTTAACAATGTAGTCTAGCATTGTCATGAACCATACATCAATAAGTCAGCAAAATATTTCAGCTGGTTAATGGGTTACACTATGCTATACATAGCCCTTCATTGAATTGTCAACTTGTCTCCAAAAAGAGATGGCAGGATAATGCTTATTATTATTCATAATTTGTACAGAAAGTAATAACACACCTTTAAATAACCAGTTCTTCAATTTCTGCAAATCTTCCATTATTTGTTCCATTATAATTACTCTTCATTGAATTGTCAACTTGTCTCCAAAAAGAGATGGCAGGATAATACTTATTATTATTAATAATTTGTACAGAAAGTAATAACACACCTTTTAAATAACCAGTTCTTCAATTTCTGCAAATCTTCCACTATTTGTTTTCTTATAATTGATTGATTATTAAAATTTATTCTTTTTTTTCTCTGAATAAATAGCAAAACTGTAAATGCTGCAAACTAATAGTTAACAGTTTATAATTCGCAATGAATTATTTTAAAATAGCTTTGATTTATTTCATTAATTTTTTTTATTTGTATTGATAAGAAAAATTCACAAAACTGATCTATTTAAGAAATGTTAAATAATTTAATAAATATTAATACTCACCAAACACAAAATTATATAGAATAATTTATTTTTCTTTCTTCTGATTCCTTAAATTGCCTTTTTTCAATTTTTTTCATATATCAAATTCATTCTTTAAAGCATTTAATTGTAGCTATTGTGAGGTAACAGTTGTTGAAGTTTTTTGATGTGATGTCACTTTTTTTCAGATATAATTTTATAGAATGATTTAATTCTTTAATTAATTTTACTTCCAAAAAAATTATATATTTCTTTAAATTTTCAAAATATTTTTCTTGTTAAGTATATTTCTATAATACAGTGTGATCCAAAAGTATCCCTACATAGGGATTTTTTTCTTCTTTTGCAGTTGATGTGCTAAGATATTTCTTATTCCATGGAGAATGCGAAGAGACATCCTCCTGGCAGAATCATGAGGAGGAAACTCCTCTTCACATCTTGTGTGAATGTGTGGCCCTTTCTTGGCTTAGGCGTGATCTTTTAGGGATGTATTTCCTTGTTCCAGAGGATCTTGTTCTGTCCTATTGAGGAAAATATTGTCGTTTGTTTTAAAGACGGGACTTCTGGGATGATCTGATTGGGGGTGCACAATAGACCATTGCTGGTTGCGGTGCTTGGGCTGTGTAGGCTCCTCCCTTTTATTTACTACTACTACTATTCCTGGCAGAATCAGGAAATGTATACAATGTTATGGAACCCATATGGAATATATTTTTGTGACTTAACATTTTGCTTAATTATGTATAGAGACTTTTGAAACTCCATGCAATAAAATGCAACGTTTATTTGTCTGTCTGTGGTTGATTCATGATTGTGTTCATTATTACAATTAACATTTCTATTTTGAAAATAATTTCATTAGTTCTGGAAAGAACCGATCGGTTAATTTCCAAACATTTTATTTATTTTTCAATAATTAAAGATAGGAGATTAAATAATCAAAATCATCTTCAGTATCATAATCTGTAATATTGAATGTCATAAAAAATCTATTAAATAGTTATGTAGTTATTATAAGAAAACCTTAGGAGATTAAACTTCGGCCATTTTTAAATAGACAAATTTACAAGATCGAATGGCTCAAAATTATTTGGGAGAAATCTTTGTAATCTGAACGTCCGCCAATTTGAAACGGTTGAAGGTAAAATGTTTATTGATATGCCATCGATATTATCTTCAAAGAGTTGGTCCTTCTTACTAAATTTCATAAAAAATCAATAAGTGAATAAGTGATTCAAGATATTTCAAGAGAATAGCTTAGAAGTTTGAACGTCCACCATTTTTTAAATGGTTGACGATAGGCCTTCAAGGTTGAATATCATTATTAAATTTCACGAAAATATATTAATTAGAATTAAAAAGTTATTTGTGCGGATAGCAAATAAGATGATGACTTTATGTTTGATAAAAAAAAAGGAGTTTATGAATTTAATGACGTAAAAAATAAAATTTTGGATTAGGTTAGGTAGATTAAGTCGCCATATCTCATTAATAATAATAATATTAATAATAATCAACTATACCTGGCGGTGGCTATTTATAGAATTCATCATAGGCTGGCCAACACCCATAATGGAGTCAACTGGATAGTTGAAGGATGGGGATCAACGGGCCGGGCAGGCTCATGTCGTATTCTGAGACTTAGCTAAAGCTTTTCCCCTGCTCCACCTACTAGGGTACTACAGGGTACTTAACGTCTGCGAGAATAATCTTCGCTTAATCATTGCTTGCAACTAGGGGTGCGGACTCGCCTGACCACCACTCTGATCCACAAAGCGAACGTATACGAATACGGAGGACTCCTAAGTTTGCCAGGCGAAGAATTCGTAAGAAGGCCGCATTCGTATCTCGTGCATTGTGTCGCCGAAGTGACCTTTAAAGGGCCGAGAATGCCTCCGTCCACAGAGGGAGTAGAGACACAAGAGGCTGTGTATTTGCTACTGAGACTAGTGCTCATTACTGAGCGACCGGACAGTCCCCGAAGGGATCGAAAACTCTACGGGTTCTGTAGTGTATTTTTCGGCATTAAACATATACATTACACAAAAAATAGTCAGTTAATAGAATTGAACACTGTTTATATATATGGTTATAATCACTATAATTTGAATTCTTTTCTCTACCAAACAAAATTTTTTTATTTTTTTTTTATGTTACTTTTATTTAATACTGGAGTTTCTATTTATAATAAATATTAAAATATCAATGAGAGTGCGGCAGCACTTTATATATGTTGCAATAAAACCTGAATAGATATTAGTCTTGATCAGATATATTTATCATTTTTGATAAGTTCTCCAAATTGATTGGACCCAAATTTAAATGAGATTTTTAAATGCTATATTATTCTTTAAGGACATCATATTTAAAATTTTGTTTTCATCCTATCTATGGTGGATTTAAAGTATGCATAATATACAGTTAGCATCACAACAAAGAAAAGCGAAAAAACGTTCGTTAGCATGTAACAGAAGTCAGAATAAATTCATTTGAATTCAATTTCTTTTACATGGAAGTGTACTAAATTATATTTTTTATTTATATCTGTAACTGTAATATTTCATATAGAAATTTACACACATTTACATGATTTCTGGATGTGGCTTTGTTTAAATTCTGGTTGTTTAGCCGCAATTAGGGCAAAATATTGAAGAAACACGTTTTAAAATGTTCTTCAAATTTTTCTATCTGCTAGTTAAAATTTAGTTAAAACAAAATTTTAACTAGCAGATAGAAAAATTTATGCGATATCGAATAACTTTGAAACTTATGCGATATCGAATAAGTTTGAAAAATTTTTATAATTCTCAGCTGTTAGATGAATATAATGCATGCGATAAGATTGTATTATCTCTATACAGTATTTATAATTCGCTTACAATACTTTACAATATTTTATAAGTTGTATTATTCTAGCTATAATAATTTGCAATAATAATTTTTACTTTTATTTTCTAAAAATTTTTTCTGGATTCATAATTAATCTATATTATTAAATAGAATGTCGTTCATCTATTTCTCTTCTTCGATGGTTTTGTATTTAAATTAATTACGCTACTTATGATTTTTGATAAAAATTAATTTTATTTTTTAGCTACAAAATATATTGAAACTATAAAAAATCTAATTTGCATTCTTACTGTAGGATTAGCTTTATTTTTATTTTTGGAGAAAATGAAAATGCGTAGTTTTATTCTTGAAAGTATTTTTAATTTGTTCGAAAACTGTAACTGTGATCTGTATTTGACTGTTCAGGAAGGAAGAAGGCTCTTAGGAACTAGAAAAATATTCTGTTTTCCTTCTAATGAGATGCAAACTTTCTTAAAATAGTCAGTTGCATACAATTCCTGATGAATTTTGATTTAAGATTTTCGAAAACGTTTCCTTTAAGTTAATAAAGTTTAACTACCTGTACTGGTGAAGTACTACCTGTACTGGTCTATGATTTCTGTTGTCACATGACATTGCCAGTGATGTCTGTTGTTGTGACATTACCAGTGGTGTAATGGGGCCGAAACGCACCGTAAAACCCTGGTCACACTACAACCATTAACCGCCGTTAGTTCATTAACTGCAGTTACTGTTGGCAGTGTGACTAATATCAGTAAGTAGAAGAAATGGAAAAGGAAATAAAGCAGAGAATATCAAATATTAATAAATGCTACTATAACTCTAAGCGTCATACCATTCACCCTGTTCCGGTACTTTTTTCCACGACCGAATGCGTATCGGTACAATTTGTTAGAATATATTACATTTGTTATAATATCTTTAAGCTTAATTGAATAAAATGTAATATATAGGGTGAATCCAAAAACCTGGGCAAAACTTTAAGGGGTGATAGAACGCAACTATACGAGCAATATTCGTCAGAGAATGTATGGTCAGAACTCAAGCGGTGGGAAGTACAAGGTAGAGTCACATGTAAAGAATTAACACAAGAATGAGAGGAGATACTTCAGAAAACATTTTAATAACAGGAATGTAATTGATGTACTGTACATGCTCAAAGAAATTGCTCAAAAGTGCTTCCGCCAACTGTAATGCGGCTTCACACCTGCGGGATAGGGACTGATGCACATTTGCGAAGATACCAGGCATTTCCCGAATATCGCCAGCAGGTGTGAAGCCTGCATTACAGCTGGCGGAAGCACTTTTGAGCAATTTCTTTCAGCATGTAAAGCTCCGGACAAAATATTTGTCACCTCACCGGATACGTTCGGCTTCCTTACAATACTCGGCTTCAGCATGCATGTAGTTTCCTCGGCAACGTAGGCACTAATGTGCTGGCAGTGGGATCGTCCATTATGTAGTTCGCTAGCAACGAGGGGGTAGGATTCTGATAGCGGCGAGAGAACTGTGACGTGTTTAAAACGAATATTAAAGTTTTCATACAAAATGAATGGCGAACTAATATTATGGCTTTCGTAATAGATAATAAAAAACCATGCGCGATAGGGGGAAGTGATAATTTTCCCTGAAATACTAATCGAGATGCAGGGATGAGGATGAC
>AYEL01065796.1:0-61975 GCA_000484575.1 Olivierus martensii
TTTTATTTTTTAAATATTTGTAAGGATGTATTTAAGAATCTCTCTTGCAATTTCATTTGTTCTTGACTAGGAATAATTGAAATAATTCAGGAAAATGGTATTTTAAATCGTCATCCATTATTACTATAGCTGACTATACGTTGTTTACAATCATATGATTATAAAATTTCCCACTAGATGGCGAATACTAACGAAAATTCCAAAAACGTGTCTGAAATCAACCTTAAAGTACTTCTATGTTAAAGTCCTTTATTGCTTAACGTAAAGTACTTTATGTTTTTGTGTCTGTAACAGATATAAAACGATTATACGTTAAGATTCGAATTCGTTAACAAACATAGCCTTGAACACTGTTTTTATAACGTAACTGTGAGACAAACGGACAAGCTTATGATATACTGTATATTAGAATATTTCGTATACAATTTGTTAAATCAGATTATAATATTTATTATTATATTCGTTAAGGTGTTTTGTCAGTAGCGCTAAAATTTAGTAATAATTGATTTTATTAAATAATGCGCGCATTACATATATTGCTCATTATACGGACAAATGGACATCTGTTTTCTTAATCATTAGTGTCACTGAGATAATAGTAGACAACAAAATATGAATCATTTCCATTTTCTATATATCGTACATGATATCAATTCAAGTAATAAAAATCTTGCATGCAATTTACACTATCTTTATATAACACTTTTGTATTATAGTAATTATCATGATCATATTCAAATTGAGGATATATGAAATGCATAATCTTACCAGTTAGAAAAATTCATTAATTATCCAAAGGTAAAAGATGATATAATAGATGATGATTGGTTTTATGTTAAAGACGATTTCTGTTTATTCTGCTTATTGGGAATATCAAATAAATTTTTTTTCGTTCGAATAATTACCATAGGACTAAGTAAAGGTATGAGTACTTCTGACATTAATTGTTATCCGAAATAAGTTTCTTTATAAATAATATTGGATACTTTATCTCAATCTAATATATCTCTGTTAGAAATAATAAAATAACACAATTCGCAACGGGATGCTCATGTTTCGCAATGCAATTTTTCCTCTGAATATTCCAGATTCAAGAGTTGCCAATATATCAATTCCATTAATGGCCTTAAAAACAAAGCATCTCAAAATTTGGCCTCCATATCAAAGATTTAAATGCATCATTCGACCCACTAAAATTGAAATTCCAGGAATGCATTTTACATGGAAATCCATAAAACATCAAAAAAAACTTTTATCATAAAAGCAGAATATGCCAAATTGCATCATTATCGGAATTGGCATATTAAAGATTAATATTTTTTGCTTGGTCGAATAGCTTGGAAATATATTGATTTAATATTAAATTCAGATCCCAAAAATATCTGGAAACGATAAATTAGGTAACTTATTATGTATATTAGTATCTGTTTAAGTGAATAAAAAGTTTCTTATTTTTCAATACGAATAGCTTGGAAATATATTGATTTAATATTAAATTCAGATCCCAAAAATATCTGGAAAAAATTGTATTCGTAAATAAATACTGTATTATTATTTACACTGCTTTTTTATTCGTTAAATCTGATGCTTCATATTTTGCACGGTTTATTATTTTCGTTGTATGTTTATTCAAGAAAAACTTTAAATAGTCAAGCTCGAACGATTATTTTTAATGTTTTTAATTATCTAAAGGAAAGCAAATATGGAGATAGTACGATGAAATTATTAGAGACCAGCAAAGCAACAACTATTATGAAATCATTTTAATTTTTTCCAATTTTAAAATCCCACTGCGGCTTAAATTCGAAGTAATACGGTATTTAAGAAGCAACTTGCATCGAAATAAAGCAAAGATATCTGTAGTTATCGTACATTGAAGCAGATATAATGAACTCGATTAATTATGACGATATTATAGATATATTTGCCAAAACCAAAGTCAGAATAAAAAACTTTTAGTTATTTTTTAAATTTAAATTTGAACTTATTTTTGTTAATACCTTTTTTTAATGCAAATATATGTATATCAGTGTTATGTTATTGCCGCCATGTTAAGGACCAAATGTTGTATTATGTTTATTAAAATCAGTTATTATGGAAATGTCGACTTTTATTTTCAATTAACTTAAAAAAACATATTTTGCACATTATATTTTATTGTATGTTTTTTCAAATAGAAAAGTTATATCTATAATAATTAACTTAAGCTAGAATGAAAGTTATAAAAAGTTGACGTAGGACATAATGATAACTATAATGAGAAATATCAATATCTACAATATTTGATTTGTATTCACTGCAGTACTTCTTAATAAACATAAATTTTTTTGTATTTCATGTATATTTAATTGAAAAATAATTAAAACATAAAAATTATAAATACTAAATTATGGTTTAACTCAATATTATTTTTAACAAAGTTTAAAATTACATAGCAAACTTATTTAAAATTATTTATAAATGGATTTTATTCACCTTTTTTTAATCGTAAAAATCATTTTCGAAAATACTACATATTACAATTTATATTATTACCGTTATCGAATTTATTTTTTCAATCCAGCTTACCTATTAATAAGCAAAAAAATAAATAAATTTACTTTAATAAAGTGTTCTTTAGTCATTATTTTATAGTTTTAATAAATAATTCTGCTTTTATATGATGCATATCTATATTACATAAATCAATATATAAAAATCAATATATATAAATAGATAATATTGGGAAACTATTTAAACTGACATAAAACAGAGATTATTAGAAGAATGCACCGTATATAAGAACAGATATTGCACTTAATAAATTAATAACTAATTTATTAGCTTTTAATTGAGCTAGTGCAAAGCTGAAATTTATTCTATTGATAAATCTAAAATTTTCTATTTAAAATGCATATGAATCTTTAAACATTTTATAGAATATTTTTTTCAATTTATTAAATTTTCTAGAATATAAAATATAACATACAGATATATGGTACACTGGAATTTAATAATATTAAAATTAATACAAAAATAATGTATGTTTATGAAAGAGTATAATTAAAATCTCATCGAATTTCGATAGTGCCGGATTATCAGATTTTTCCGGATTATCGGGATATAATACGTATTATGTTTTTATATATTGAGAAATCCATCAATGCATAAAAGTTATACGTTTCATAGATTATAGCTGTATTTTATTCATTTTGTAATGCATTATTTTAGACAAATAGTAAAGTAATGAGTAAGAATAAGTTAGAATAATGAGTAAATATAGAGTGCAGCATAGACTGTTAGCATTTGGCACTTCAAAAATGTGAATGAGTGCGAGATATCATCAGAAACTTCTCTTGGCAATTTAATCTTCGATTATCAGAAGCAGAATATTAAGTCGATAATCATAAGTTAATTAAATTTTACAGTTTTTGAAGTTGCTAATTGAAAGATGATTGCAAAAAATATACAAATCTGTTTTAAGAATTTTATCTGACTATTCAAGTAATCAGATAAAATGAATATTTTCTCAGATTTATTCTTACAGTTATATTAATAATATCCTATATATATAAAATAGTGAATAAAATATTTTCAATGCATCATTTTATAAATTTTCACGTTTAATTCTGTATATTGCTTCATCTCAATTGCTTTATTCTGAAGTTTCATAATTTATAGTAAGCTGTAGAGTGTATTTAAGATACTAGTATCTTAAATCCACTCTACAGCTTACTATATTTTTTTTATAATTTTTTTATAATTATTTTACTATATTTTTTTTTATAATAATTCTTTTTTATACAAATGACTATAACGTTTAACTAAACATTACAGTCATTTGTTGCCAAAATATAATTATAAGATAAAATCAGTTAGTGGATATGTCGAAATTTCGCATTAAATATTGATAAATTTTTGAATTCAATATGGTATTCTAAAATAAAATTACCAAAATTATTTCGTGATTTAAATTTGTTTTAATTTAATTGTGTATATTTTATATTTAAAATTCGTAAAATTTTCAAATTAATTATATATATTAATATTTATAATAAAATAATTTTAATGAATTATCGATATTATAATTTTTTAATAATATTTCAACTTAAAGCTTATATAAGCTTGATAACAACTGAAATGATATCATTCATATAGTTGTAATTATCAACACAAGATGGCAGTAAAAACTATGCTCTTCACGAAAACAATTTTGATAATCAACTGTTATATATCAATTAATTAAGAAAAATTCTTAATTGTGAAATGAAGAATTTCACAATTAAGAAGTTAATAAAGTAAAATATTGTTTTTGTTCAATTAAAAATATATAAGTATCTTAACTGCAGAAATAATATATGCAAATATACTGTACATTGCTTAATTATATATTTAATAATTAAAGCGTCCTATCTTATAAACACTATATATTTCTCATATTTTTTGCCAGTGTGCATTGTTTATGTTGCATAGAATCTTTCATATTTTATTTTAAATCTATATATTATTATTTAAGCATATTTTTATTGTATAATAAAATAAAGCAATTTTTCAAAAATAAAATTAATGAATTTTAAAAGTGATAAATACGAATGTTGTTTGATATTTTCCAAAAGAGAATTTTACGATTGGTAGTAGAGAAGAGAAAAAATTGGTTTTATGACAGAAGGACAAGTTTTGTTGCCCAGTAATAATCAATCGATAGGTTAAGTGTAAATGGTGAAGTTTGTTCTTCTATAGTGGCCGTTCCTCGCTTTAGAGTGTAATGGCCTCTCTTCAGGTTTTTGAACTTGATTAAAAAGAATCTATTGTGAAAATTAAAATAAAATTATAAGCATTTTATTATAACAGAATATTCTTTAAAGTAAGCGATATACACTTTTCACGCAAAATTTGACTGCAATTTTGAGTTCATTTAAACAACATTAATTCTAATATAATGACAATGTAATATTAATTAAGTTGAAATTAAAATTATGTAGGATTATTTTAAGAAACCACAATCTAACATCCATAGACGATGCTTCCTCCTTTCAAGAGTGCCCCGAGGCATCCATCCCATTGCTTGTCCCCCTCCTCCTCTTGCCATAATGTCATCAATTATGTTCGTGTTGTATTCTCTTAATACTTGGACGAGTTGTAGTCTGAATGTTGGTACAGTAATTAATTACATCTTCTACGCTTGTAGACCTGATTAATCTTGACATAGCACCACTATTACACACGGAAATAACTCGTGTCTTCCCATTACCAAAACATAATCATGCAGTGATTTTAAGTTTTAATTTCGTATCGGTTGGCATTAACAAAATAAAATAGGGGTGCTACTTTATTTATTCATTAATTTTTATGTTTATTTTTATATATAAATTTTGGTACGAGAGGGAGAGATAGAGAGAGAATTTGATGATTGTTTTCTGATGCACTATCATAAAATCAGTTCGTTTACGATCTGACAGTAGAATAGGGCCTAAATAACTACACGACGAATCTATGGGAGGTCCCCTAGGCCAGATGATGTAAAACTGGCCCAATATATGTGATTATAGTGGAGAATTTATGATGTTTCCTCCGTGGGGGTGGTTCACTGTGTATCCCAATAATCAACTCTGTAAAACTCCCAAAATAAATTTTTTTATAAATCTAAATCTGCAGAAATTATTAGAAAGCATAAAAAATGAAGATGTCGCATATTTGGCGTGATACTTGTTAAGCGTGTGATTTAATGTGTGGAATTTAATTGAAAATGAGAAGATACAAAC
Organism: Olivierus martensii; assembly: GCA_000484575.1. Lineage (NCBI taxonomy): Eukaryota > Metazoa > Arthropoda > Arachnida > Scorpiones > Buthidae > Olivierus > Olivierus martensii. The sequence continues at coordinate 5,742 of AYEL01065796.1, forward strand.
AGAACATATCTCGAGGTGTGCCTCTTGCCATTTTTCAATGACAGACTTATAGTGAGATAGTCTCACCCATTCAATTCAACAGTTCTAAAACAAGCTAGACGTATCAAATTGTGGGCATAGAAGGGATGAAGAACTCTTCTCTACAGGAGATAAATTGAACAGTTTATCAAATGGTGTCTAGTTAGACGTCCATTTATTTGTACATGACTTCAAGACGAATGTCGTTTAATGTTTCATATGTATATCGCTGCAAAGAATAGCGTTTCGAATTTTATTTTTGTGCAAAAAAATTGTTTAAAAAATTAAATACTACAAAATTAATAATATTAATATTAAAACTTTTAATTTTTTTATTTTAATACTCCTATTTATTTTATATTTTTAACCTTTTAAAGCACTATCTGCTTTTTGTTTAAATAGGATTGGATATAGAAGCGAAGCGATTATCTCTTCTACTTTAAAATCTTACAAAAATATATATATTAAAAATTTATAAATTTTGAAGAAGAGGAAAAAATGTTAAAAAAATTAAATAATCTTAAAAATAAATCATTCAATAAAAGAAGAAAAAATAATAATTTTATTTAATGTAATATTTTGGTTGTTTACACTTAAACGTATCGAAGACGACCTGTATGGTTAAAGAGTGCATTAACCTCTGCTATGTCTGTATCCCACAAGCTATAAAGTGGATATTCAAGATACAGAGAACTACTAGATCAGCCAGTTAAGATTAAAAACTTTTACGAAGGAGGCTACCTGTTGATCCAACAACTACTTCTCTGCTTGCGCTTTCCACCACCTACAACTTTATTCGCCTACACTGTACTTCTAGTCATTGAACCAAGCACTTTTCCTCGTTAGTGCTTTATCACTTCGTATCAATTTTTGAAATATAACATTCACTATTTAACTACTTTTTAAAACAAAAAATTGCATCGTAATAATTCAAAATTGATAAGTTTTAATAAAACGATCGGGATCAAAATTCATAATTAATGTTTATTGATATTACATACAAAAAGTTCTTTGATTGCTTTATAATAAGAAAAGTGAAGCTTTGTTATCTGTTTGTTATTTTAAGACAAGAGAGGAAAGTTTGCAACTGTGACGTCAGGAGAATTTAAAAGGCGCTTCAATCAGAGCATTGTTGTACGTAGCACACAGGCTAAGCGAGCAGACGATGTCAAACTGCCCCAACCGGAAACAGTCTCGACACCAGGCTGATTTTTTTTCTTCCTCTCTCTCGGTACTTCACTCGCGCCACTAGCACCACCTAGCGGACGGGCACGGAGGTGTGTGGGGGCGAAACTGTATCAGACAATAACAAACAGCCCATGTGTTTGCAATGCCGGTGAGCTGTGACAGGTAAGTACTACGAGTTTTGCTGCTCGATTGGAATTAATCAGAAAGCCACTGCCACTTTCTCTCTTCACTCCGCGTCGGATTTAACGTCCCCAAAATTGGTGTTTGTGTGTGTGACAGTGACAAGTAGAGGATCGTCCAACCCTTCTCTGGGTACAAGTCGTTGTTTCATAGATGTTCGTCATGGAACGTACACATATGCGTACCAAGCCTAAGGCATTGCCTGCACCACCGGCTAGACGCATTACTATGTCTGATTCTGCATCCGATGCTCGAGCAAAGACTATTTTGAAAGAAGCTGTCGATGCCGTCGTCAACAGTTTTGCCAAACATACGCACGGATACGGTCGAGGTACGTATTTATTTTTAATATACAGTGCAAACCTTTTTTCTTTACTTGACGTAATTGTCGCTATTTGACGTATCTAGATAATCGTCAAAGTTTATCAGGTTTTACTCCGTTTACTGAGATTGAACTTCATTTATTAAAGGAGGCACCGATGGGTTATGGTTCGAGCCAGAATAAAATTGGGAAAACACGATGGTTTAGTTTAGATCACATTGACTAAATTTAATCTGTGAGAAGTGAATCTCTAACAGCTGAATATGGTGCATAACACGTGCAAGAATATAAAAGATTTTAGCAGCTGTTTTGCTTCGCTTAATTATTAACCAGTATTTTATAATCCAGCATGTAAGTCTAATGAACGAGTTTTATGTTTTTAAACTGTGTTCGGAAACAGAAACAGCTGCGAAAGAATACCGTTTAGAACATTAATTCAAAAATATATTTAGTTATAATGTTTCGATCTTAGACTTGACAGATTTTATACTTTAATGTGAAAAATTAATTATAAAATCGATATTACGTACGCAAATATTCATAGTTAAGGCCAAATCTAAGAAAGACGCGTGTCTTCTAAAAACATTAAAAATTGTATTTCTTGCAAGTTTCGTCATTACTTGGCTCCACCCTTATCATTAGCTGGCCCCCTCAGATTCCTAGATCTGGCCTTGTTCCTATATACGTATGAGATACAATAGCACTAAAATAGAAAGTAAAAAAAAAAAAGAATCGTATCGATTCAAAGAATGAAAAATGTATAAAAATTTGGAAATTTAATTCCTTTAAATAAATTTTTGATTGATACATTTTGCCAGTTTGTATGAACATTTTATAAGATTAAAAATAGTTTGTATACACCTCTCCTATAATAATTGAGAAATATGCAGGTACGATATTAATTTTCTATTAAACTTTACGATTATTAGAAGCTTAACTTTTTATTGAAGCGAATTATTTGCCAATACAAGTAAGTTAGTTTTATATTTAAATACTGTAATGCATAAATACAGTATTAAAATTTTTTATATATAAATTTTTTAAATATAGTTTGCCTTTGCCAAAAGGTATAAAATCACGAATTAAACGTCTGTCAAAACTATTTCTGTTTGATAACACAAACATAATCCAGAGACTATCTCAAGAAAGAGAATTCTTCGGCAAATGAAAGAGTATCACGTTACAACAGCCCCTCGAACATGTCTGGACATTTTGCTTTCATCAAATTACAATTTTATGGTTTCCTTTTTTTTAATATTAGAAGTACAATAATTTAATCGCAAGTTTACAAATGAAAACAGGGCACCGTGACAATTAGGACAACGAACTCATGCATAACTTTACATATTCATTTTTCACGTATTGTTCGTAATAATGCCGAATGATTTAGTAACAAGCTGACATTTGTCATAATACTTAAAAAACGGATAACATTATGTTTCATTTCATAATGAATTTCTTATTTTTTTAAATCCTCCTTGGGAACAAATAATTCTTTTTCAGTGTATGTGAACAATACAATTTTAAATTATAACGAGTACAGTAGAGTCTCTCAAACTTTCGCTCAGATTTTTATTATTATAGAAGCTTAATTAAAAAAATATTGTCTAAAAACAAGTGTAGAAATTTTTCTAGATATGAAGAATTAAGTACCGTTTGGAAGGTTTTTTGTTTTTTCTGACTTTCTAACTTTAATTTTTGCTATTAAAAATTAAGTAAATTTGTTTAATGGATACTGATCTGCAAACAAGTTTTAAAAACTCTTGTGGTCTGAAAAACAATTTTCTGTAAAATTAGAAAAAATTTAATATTTGTAAAGCGAATAACACTGAATGTTTCCAAACCCAGATGGTGCATTTGAGTGTGATATCATTGCATCAAATGCTGGTTTTGTCTGTGCGAGGTACTATGTGGTAGAGAGGGGTGGAGAATGATGGATCACTTTCAAGACGAAACGTGGATAAGAATGCTTCAAGGTTCTTAGTGTCCTGTTGCTTGTCTATACTTATTTCTGAGTACTATCCCAATATATTTATTATTACATTTAAAATATATAGTCTCTATGTATATATATAATGTATATTTTTATATTTTTTTCACAGTATACTGTAGGTATAGCTTATATATATTGGGGATGTATACAAGCACTTAACTATGCATAAGGAGAAGTAGCAAAACGTGTGAGTGTACTACCATTAATAATTGCAATTAACTGCAGCTGCATACAATAGTTTTTTTCTGTTGTTGAGATCGAATGTTATCAAATATAATTGGTCTCGGAGGGGGAATATAGGGGTACTATTTATGCGACAGTCCCAAACGTGCATTCACCTCATGTTCTTCTTTCCCGCACATTTAAATGTTTTTTTATCTCTAATTTGTTTTTTTGTAAGATAAGTACTTGTTATTTTGCCAAGGTACTACTAGTAGTAATTAAGGATGAAGAATATTTAAAAGAAATATTTAAATATTATAGGCTATGCCTGATATGGAGTTCCTTCCTCAAACGTTACCCGGGTTATTAGCTAGATACCATTTTTTACTTATATATAAAGGTGTGAGTGATTTTGGCTGTAGTGCATTCCACTAATTAATGCGTGAGTGAGATGGGAGAAAGTATTCTTACTGGTAAATCACACATTAAACTATCAACAATGTCAAATTTAAAGAATTCATTAAAAAATCACAAGAAAAGTTTTCCTATATAATTATTGATCTTGTAATATTTGTATATGAATATAAAATTGTAATTTCTTCGATTTTGGAGCGTAGCAGAAAACCACTTGTGGTTTCTCCCTATATGATACTTCTACAAAACAATATTCAAGTTGTTTTACTTCTACCGACAGATATTCCCATAAAAGAACAATGGCAAGACTTAGCTACCGTCTCATCCCATTGTCTTACCTTAATTACTACCTTGATAAGACGGGGGAAAAACTCAAGAGAATTTTTATAACAAGATTTAATTCATTTAGATTAATTAAAATAGTTCTTAAATTATCCCATGAGGAAAAATAGCCCATAAATATAAGGTCGCTCGATATAGGCGATCTTGCATTATGTTAATCAGATTGGAGGAATCTCGTCCGTTGACATTCTCGAAAATGCCACACGTGAACGTTATGTCCAGTAAATTATGCGTTAACATGTCATAATGAATTTTTACCTAAAATTAAAACGTTTTTATCTTGTAAATATCGGGATCGATAATGGCAGATTGTAAAGACAATACAAATTTATTTAATGAAACTCCCGATGTCAACCGTATTACGTCACCAATTCTAACCGGTTAGGTTGTGTGAGTCACAAAACTGAAATTTTTGGTATGAAACAATTGCTAAATATATATAAAAATTATATATATAACTAAAGATTTGGTAATCAGGAAGTGATCACAACACGAGTTATTTCTTAGAATCTGTTGTAAATTAATGACATTCTGGAGATTTATATCTTCTCTAAGTTGTTGACACTTGAGAAATAATCCAAATTAAACATTTTTCTAATTAAATTTCGTTTGTTAATAAAGATAAATGTGTATGTATAGAATGGAGAAATTTTAAAGAGATACAAATGGAACAAAGATTTGAAGATTAACTAGTTACGAAGTCTTCGGTTACATCTTATGTCTATATTTGTAACTTTTTGTGCGCTTTAGAGTGTTGTGCATACTATTTTTATAAAATTCGTGCTCAAAATTAGGACGGAAGGTTAAGAGTTCAGTCAATATCATGATATAAAGAACAGATACGACTTTACATAAGTGTATCAAATATTTTTAAACGAAACAGCGATATAAATTGATTGACTTTGAATGTTTTTGGTTCGCATAAATCGCCGATCATCACATAAAACAGAACAGATAAAACCAGATAAAATTTATGTATAAAATGAAGAATTAAACGATTGAGTATTCTTCGCAATGCATCTAGTTTTAAGTGATCGATCTTTAAAAATTTTTCTAGTTTAAAAAAAAAAATTCTCGGTTAAGATAAACATGGTATGATTTAGTCAAAAATCAGACAAGAAAAACCAGTTTATTATGAGTCTTCGTGTTATAAATAGAAAGATTCCACATGATTGGAAAATAAATTCCCTAATTATAAAAATATTTTTTAAAATCCACTTTTTAATATAAAAAAATTAAATTCGAAATTTCTCCGAAGTAAAAATTTTATATTTATTAATAAATCAGTTTAGACAAATTTTATGTTGTTTAATAATAGTAATGAAATTAATTTAGGCGATTATTTGATTTTAAATGACGTTTAAGGATTTTAAAAATTTTTGTTGCTTCAGAATATCTCAGATCGTAATTATGTTGTTGAAGCTGGGGGAAAAGATTCATCCGTGACGTCATCCGGGGTTTGTCTGATGTCTATCATCACTTTTCCTAAACAAAGTGTCGGAAGCGAAATTTAGTGAGAAAGTTCAGGTCAGAGGTTACCCGAAACGTTCCGTCGTGTTTACTTTAACTACCAATCCTAATGAATTTATAACATAAAAGTGAAAGAACCTCATATTTCTTTAAGTTGTTGCGATCTTTATGGACGTTTTAAAATTTATCCAATCTCGATATAAAATTCGCTTTAACAAATAAAAATAAATTTATATGTCGAACTGTCGCCATATGTAATAATTTGTATTATTTTCTGATATTTTGAAAATACAAAATAGCGTTTGGTACTTTATTTTAATCTTTTTTTTGCTTTTTCTTTCCTTTTTTTTTTTGGCGTCTAGAATGTCGATTTATAGGTTTCGGTTAAACGTTGTACGTAACAAACTTGTTGAAGGTATAAAAATATTTGACGAGATTTCGAGGTATTCAGGTTATTTAGATAAGAAACAATCCGACCAATTTCTTATCTAAATAGGTCCTGTCACGTGATCACAGTACATTTTTCTAAAACTCACCCGAGAGTGCCTTTTAACAAATTGCTTGACATTAACGATGGCACGATTATACTAAAAACTTTTCTTTCGTTTCGAATAAACAGCAAGAAAAAAACGAAGAAAAAAAAAAATATTAAAAGAATTGCATTTAAATGCGTGATTTATAATTTAATGGAAAAAACTACGAAAGTTATTAATACGATATTAATTGATGCTTCTGAAATTATTATAAAAATGTCACTGACGATATATCTTAAGGCTAAATACTTCAAATGATAAAATTTATTGGGATAAATTATTCATGCGCAATGTAGGAGGTAGAACCTTGGGGAGTCTTATTTTAGTATGGATGAAGATATAAATGGACTGTCTATCTCTTCATTAATTAATATAGAGAATAAATTTTGGAAGCAGCATTCCGTTAAAGAATTTAGTCGTATAAATCAGTTTTAAAATAGCTTCCAAGGTACGCCTACTCCATGTAGATAGGGTGCAGTGATAGGTGGTGGCGGAAGAACCAAGAAAGGTCAATGACAGCTTCTGTACGTTCAATCTCCAACACAAAGGTTATTCTTCAGTAAATTACTGATATAACCTGTTCATATCGGATATAGACTTCTTTTTCTTTTTTATAGTATATCAAGATTAAAATATTAGACTAGTCTGTTTAACTGATTCTGTTGTCAAAATTTTATTACAATATGTTTTGCAAAATTATTTATATTACTAAAAATAAATATTTTGAGTGAAAATTGATACAAATATTCTTTATATTTTAGAGTTGTTTTACATTAAATGAGAATTAAAATTATAGTAAACATTTTTTTTTTTACAATTTTACAATAGTCTATATCAGTCCTGTCAAACTTGAGGTCTTCGGGCCAAATTCGACATACTGTATTAAGGATTCAATCGTGATCCAAGAATAAAATTCGTTCTTTATCTAGAAATTTTTATGATTTGTTCAGTCATAATCAACTTAAAAATGATCTTTTCTTGAACATAGTAAAAGAAAGATAAAAGTTTAACAAGAATGTGTATTAGCATAATGCAGTATAGGGAACAATTTCCTAATTTTTAAGATTAATTATGATACTCCGGCCCACTAATATATTATTTCTCATAATGTTTGGCCCGAAGGCCTCAACTTGAACTGTACCGGTCTATATATAGGGTCTAAATTATTAGACAAATATTGCTCGGAAGCAAGATGACAAAATATCATTTTTATGTATGTACTTTTTAATATTATAGCATGTTCTCATGATGAGAAATGTACTAGAAACGAAATGAAAAATAGGCGAAATGCAGAAAGTAAATTGTGTCGCCCGGTGGCTTCACCAGAATTCAGAATTGTTCTCCTGACCGACTTACGTATTTCCTCACCGCCCTCGAGATAGTTCACGACTAGCACGTGGCAAGAGTTTAACTACATCACGACTGTCACGCTCTCAACACTTCCGCCCTAATCACATGATCATACCGACAGGCCCGTCTATCTGTGACGTCACGGAAGATGTAGCCTTATATTTTATCCATTATCATAACTTACTCGATATTTTTTTTTACATATTTCGAAATTACTGACATGAACTTTCATTTAAATCCTGTTTGCAATTATAGTTACATTAGTAGAAACGACTATTTACTAATCTGACCGCATTTCGAAAGATAATATTTCCTAAATGGCCCATAATACTTTTTGATAAAGGTTATCTGTATGGCGATTCCAGAAAATTTTCCTGACCTCGGCATGTCCATGCAGAGCAGGTGTGGCTGGATACAGAAGCCGAGAACTGCCTAATATATCAAAGGTCATTGGACGAACCACTAGTAGCTCTTTTAGCCCCCCTTTCCCCCCTATATTACCTGACGGAGCAGTCCGTGTTATCAGACACACATCAGCTACATAGAGTCGACTTGATGTGTCGCATTGTTATGGAACCGAAATGATTTGTTACGCTTCAAAAGATGCCCGTCCTACTCCTCCAATGTGCTCATAAATTTCAGTGGATGCTATCCTGAATAATATAGATATATGTATGGGTTTGTGGTCGCTTGAAGGTTCATGACACTTTATTGCTGAAAAAGCATGTGTGCATTCATTAGTTTCCATAAATAACTTCAGTCTACACTGAAATATCGTTAATTGTAAGATTTACTGTTTAAGAAAACTCTTTATTAATTGTTAACCGTGATTGATACAATGAATAAAATTGAATAAAAATTTTTATTAAGAAATATTTTTGAATTTGAAACATAACTAATCAATTTTAGTATTTTATTTTAGTTTCGATTCGTTTTATGAATATTTTTTCAAGCAATAATTACAGTACTTTAACTTTCTAGAAACTGATTACTAACAATAAACAACTTCAATTAATGAAACAATGATTGCTATTCAGTTTCCTTCATTGTTTAATCGATTTCATTAATTTTCACTCGATTCAGTTTCAAAAATGAAACCGATTAATTAATAATCAGTTCGTCATTTGAAACTGATTACTATCATTTAATAATAACTAATAATAATTAGTTTCTTTTACATTAATTATCATAAAAAGATTTTGCTTTAAATTTATTCAGAGCGATAAGAAGGTATTTCTGAGCCATAAAAAAGTGAGAAAGTAATGAATCTAGTGTAAATTTTTAACTGATATTTAGCATGAAACTATTAACTTTTTTGTAACAAAGAAAGCAATCAAATAAGGTTCAAAGATGAACCGATTCTTTCACAACATGATCACGATTATTCAAAAACCTATATATATATATATATATTATGCTTGTTAATCTTCATAGATGATAAGAAAGGTCAGAAGAGAATATTTATAAATGGTAAACAAATATCCTTAACGCTTACAATATTACATTAGATGTTGTTTAACCAGTTACTTTGTACTGCACTTTTACCTCATATGACATGCATCATCCATAATTGTCAAATTTTCTTATTCTTTGCTGATTGTGTCCGATCAGATTATGTTTCGAAGATTGTGAAGAGGTTAATAGTTCCACATCTAACGATGGTTTGTTAAAATTTAGTAATTACACACGAGCGAAGATGGATGGTAATATGCCAATGCGTATTATTTATGTATTTGAAGAGATAGAGAGAACAAAATTAATTTGCATTAGCTAGCGAATTAAACTCTTTCCTTAATATTAGGCAATTAATATGAATCTCTTGTTTGAGAAATTCTGCTTCATAGTTTTTTAACCTATCTTAACTGCTCATACATAATGTATGATATGTGTTGTATGTAACAACCCATCCTTTCCCTCTTCTTTCAACCCCCGGCGATGTATGCGTCCATCTTGCTTCCTTCTTTTATCTTACCACGTTGTTTGTTACTTATAATTTTCATTTCATCAATAGGCTAAAATTAGCGTGACAACCATCTCCAATTTTTCTTTCTGACAAATTTATAATGAGATAAAAAAAAAAAAATTGAAATACCTTCAATTGATACTAACGTCTGGGCACATTTTCTGTCGTGATTTGAACAAAAGTTCACCTTAAAATGATAATAATCTACACTTGCTTCAATTTATTTAAAATTTTTCAGACAGTTAACGTTTAAAAATCGTCTTAAAAAATCGACGTAATAAATGGGGAAAAATGCCGACCGGCATTTTCATTTTTTTTTTTTTTATATAGATTTATATAAGATATAATAAATTTAACGCAGCGATTTATCGGTTTAAAATCGTGTGGAAGAATTAATTGTGATATAAAAGTGAAAAAGCTTTCATGAAATTTCCATAATGTTAAATAATGGAAACGGAAGAGTGGTCTATCAAGATCATTTGCTACATAGACAAACAGCGAAGCGACAAATCATTAATAACACTAAGTCGACTAATTCATTAAGGCGATCACTTGGATTCCGGAAGTTGACACCTCCTCCAACACGCGATACTTGATCAAGAGAAGACCTTCAAAAGTAATTAAAAAACCGATTTGTTACATATTCTGATGCCACGTCAACTATCCGAAATCATAGGGAAATTTTAACAAAGTTTCCGAAATCTAAGGTTCTAATTACGAACCTAAGACTATTCTCAAAATTCACGTTTCTAATAGATTGTATGCATTAATATTAATGAGATTTCAACTATTTTTTAGGAGCGATGATAAAACTATAACTGTAATTTGGAATAAATTGAAATCCGACTATTTTCTGTCTCCTGAAAACAATGCGATGTTCCCTATTAAAAGTATACTAGAGGCATTAGACAAGCAATCTTTATGCCTGACAAGGCATCTGATAAAGTGAATCTCTCTCTGACCTTGCGATTCTGGGGATGACTTACAGTAAATTAAAACTTTGAATTTTTTTTTTTAAATATCAATGGATAGTGTAGTATTGTTAACGTTTTAATTAAAGAAACGGAAACAAATTTCGGAAGAGTAAGAATGCGTTAATTTAAAAAATAAATAAATAAATAAATAAAGGCAAAAACCACTCGACAAGATTTCTGCCTCAAAAGATCTTAATGATATCTCGGCTTCTACAGCAGCAACGGTAATATAAAAATTACATACAAATATGGCATAAAGAAAAGTTGGCAACTTTTAGAGTCCCGGATCTTCAAAAATTACAAAGATTGTAAAATTACCATGTAGCACGTCATGTACAGTCATCCATCATGCCATCACGTGACACAGACGGGTCTTGCCCACGTATCAACTTGTGTCGCCATCAAGGGGGAACTTTACTTTAACAGAATCTAGACAGATAAAAGGGTTGACGTCTGAATATTATCACAACCGAAAAAATTAACTTTCTGACAGTATAGGCCTTTTTGAGCCATCTTTTGAAAATTTATATTAATTTACATATTTTAAAAATATATTTCTTCTACTTCGTATAAGTATTATAGAAACGAAAAATATTTTCTTTTCAATGTATCTTTTTTTTACGTTTTCTCTCTCTCTCTCTCTCTCTCTCTCTGTCTCTTAGACATTCGAAGTAACGAATAGGTCATCATGAGAAAATCTCATCAATCATACATTTGACAGACAGTCGGTATATTCTAGATTACAGATCTGTTGGTCTATACTCTGTTAAAACATTTTTGTATCTTCAGGTACGAGAGGGGGTTGAAGTGGATACCTCTAATGCGCATGCGTTATTTTGTTAAACTTTCCATATAAGACACGCCCTAAATATGTGGTAATTTTTCCTTTCGTTGTTATATAGTATATAGTTTCGAGATTAAACTCGATTCTGTTTGCCAATTGAAATGATATAACAGAATCAAATGGGTTAGAAAACACGTCATGAGATTCTGGGAATCGTAAAGAGGCTACGATCAGAACAGTTGACCTTTTTGACCTATTTCACCACAAAAAAAAAAAAAAAGCTAACTTACTGTCTGGAGTGAACACCCTAATTATAGCTGCCTCAGGGTCACTGGCATTGGTCCAAGCGACGACGATTGTTCTGTAACAGTCGCATGTCGGTAGGAGACAAATGGATATTTGCCTTGATCTCTTTGTCCTATGACTTTTCCCAATGGGTTCTTAGCCCTTCCCGTTTTCTTGTTACGATTTTAACTCATCTCGCTTGCATAAGTAATTCTTTTATTTAAATATTTACAGTTTTATTATTATCATTATTATTTTATCTGTTAAAATTATATTGGTTACAGAAAATATTATTAAATAAAATTAGCAAATCGTTTCTTTATATATATATATATATATATTGCATATTTTTTCTGGATATATACAAGGCAGAAATAGTTGTGTACTTTAATTTGAAGTAGCTTAATATAATAAAATTTTAAGCGATATCATTATTCCTACATAGGGAGCAATAAAAACGTAAAAATTCTTTTATGTCTAGGTTTAAGTAGTGGTCCTGTTTATGCAATGCATTTATGTTATTTGCCATTAAATAGTAGACGGGATCATGGGATGTCTTTATAAACAGCATTCACGATGTTAGATGATGATGTAACTGCAAATAAAGTTTTTCTTGCTATTTATTACCTTTTAATTTTTTTAGCTCTCCTTTAGCTAAACTTTCTACTTCTACGTAGTATTTTTTATGGAAATCAACATGTAAATTTACTTATTTTTTTGTTATGTTAGTAAATTTAATTTTGTTTTCGTTCGAATAGTTTTTTTTTTAAATTTATATCTGATAAATAAGTCAAATTAATAACTTCTCTTCATTGTATAAAATTATATAGAACCAATAATTGTTTAATATAACATGCAAGATGTTCATTGAGACGTCAACTGTAGTCATTCCTAGACTGTGTTACGTGCTATTTAGGAAGATAGACAGTGAGACAAGTTGTCATTATCTGTCTTTCTCACTTAGCCATGATGAGAACAATAGATCTGCTTCAAACTTTACACAGAACTTGAGATAAGAAAAGCATTTCTATAAGGATACCAATAATAACAGAGATGTAATTAATTAGCATCATTCGTAACTTGTCAAATGATGCTGCTGATTAAAGATCTCAATAAACTTTTTTCATCATATTTCTCTCTTAACTTATCAGCGACGTGACTTAAGAAGCAAAAAAATAACTATTTATTAATTATTATATGTCCGATATTCATAGCAAACATATTGAAAATGTATGAATAATTCGATTCGTGTTTACTGTTTAAAATACATTTTCTTTAATGCAGAATCACAGAGAGGGTAACGGTAACGTTAATAATCTAAAATTTTCTTTCGCACGTTTCAAGTGTCTAAAAACAATTCGTCACGCGTAAGCTTCACGCAAGCTAAAGTATCATCCGCAAGCGTTTTTTTTCCGTATTTTAAAATTTGATTTAAAAAAGTTTTATCCAATAACACAGAAACATCACCTTCAAGCAAACAAACTGCCCAGTCGTGTATTTGTGAACTGTTTATCATTATAGAGAGTGCCAGAGGTACTTTATATTTACTAATGATATCTAGACTGTGATAAAGTCATTAAGAATGAATACATTAGTTTGAGTCTTCGAATAACCCACTAAGACTGGTCAAGATGTAGATATATATTTATTTTTTTATTCTTTTTCTTTTTTCCACTTGTCCGAAACAGATTTTCTTATATTTAATGATCGATAGTGAGTAATTTGTAAGTTTTCATTAATAAATTTATTAAATAAAATTATCATTAATCAGATTAACATCTGATTTACGTCCTGAATTTTTTCTGCAGTAAACTGATCGGAATCGAATCTAAATTTTTCTAATTTTTTCGAATTGTCAAATGACAAAAAAAAAGGAAAAAATAATTGAAAAAAATCAGAAGTTATTCTTTTGATGTAGGTAAGTCGTATATCGAAAAATTGATTGATGATTTTCATCCTTGGTATGGTTATAATATACGGCAATCTTTGTTTTAACCAATCATTTGGCATAGATGACATCAACTGCTGTAACAGCTCATCAATCAAAAAAACTTTCTCTACCACCATCACACCATTTCCTTCATACTATAACACTATGACTAATGATGCTTTTGTCTACGAAAGGTCACCAACTACATTACCTTCCGTATTGTTGCTATTTTTTTCGTGTTATTCTGAAGTGGACAGTGGTTATGCACCGTAACATGCACCCCTGGTAAGAACTTCCATTTAACAATTCTGGAAGGTGTCATTTAATAACATATACGCCCAAAGAAAATTGAAAATCAACAGATTAGTATCCTAGCGGGAATTCAAAAAGGAAAAAAATACTCTTTTTTTCCTTTATGTTCTTCCCAAAAAGCATCAATGGCAACTTTAAATTTCTATATTTTGAAATGCTGTTTATAATAAGTACTGTACTTAGAAATCTATCTAAATAACAATTTTATATATATATTTAAATAATAAAATTTTAATTCATGGAGTTAAATATATTTAAAAATTTATTAAAAAATAATTCAAAATTTAATTTATCTAAATCAGGGCTGTCCAACCCGCGGCCCATCATAAAATTATGAACTTCCTCTTTTCTGTTATTTGTTTTGATATTTTAATCTATTTAATGAAATTAATGAAGTTTTTATTATTTAAATATCTATCTATATTTCCTATTTCAATTTCCTAAAATATTTCTTATGTCAGTGATTAAAACTTCTTAATCCGCTCAATGATTTGAAAAAATTTCTGAACGAAAAGAAATCGAAGATTATTATGTTACGACATTTTGGATTATTTGTCACGGGGAATATCATATATTATACATTATTTATTAACATTTTTGTTTAAAAACTATCGTTGGAATTAGTATTTTTTATGTGTGGCCCGAGACAATTTTTTTCTTCAAATGCTGCCCAAGAAAGCCGAAAGGTTGGACACCCCTGATCTAAATGATATTTAAACGCAAATTATTGTTATTATTATTAATATTATCTTCTTTAACAGTTCTCATGAAGGCCAAAACTTAACTTTTATTACATTTTTTTAGTTTTATGCATAGAATGAAAGAAAATCGTATATTTTGATGATTTTTTTAAATCTTTTTTTATATTTTAATGTTTAATTATTAAATCTGTCTCTGATTCAAATTATTTCGGTTAATAAATATAGTACAACCAAACCTTATAGGCCATCTGTATAGACTGACATTCATGGAGATATCTGTAGTGATATCGTAGACATCTTTAGAGGTATTCATAGAGATTGCAAAGGGATATTCTTTTTGTTTATGGTATATCTCTAAAGATAGATATTCTGTTTGTTCTTTTGTTCCTTTGTTCTATTATGTATAGACTATAAAAATTGCGCATAAAAATTTATCAAAAAAAATCTCTTGTTAAAAAGTCTTTCAAAAAAACTTTTTTTGTCTTTCAGAAGTACTTATTGCATATCATTTTGTCTTTTGATAGAATTTAAGAAATATTTTAAAAATTATTTATAATTTTCATTCACGAACTATTATCAAATATTTAAATTCAATTATTAACACCTAAAATTTATTATAAAATTTTATCAATAATTATGCACCGTATATAACATATATAAGCCCTATATATATATGAATAAATGTAAAATATGGTGTCAATAATCAACATTGAAAAGAGCTCTTATTTAGCAATAATTATGCACCGTATATAACATATATAAGCCATATATATATATGAATAAATGTAAAATATGGTGTCAATAATCAACATTGAAAAGAGCTCTTCAAATATTGATAACCGAATTTTCAATATATCTATCTTCTTATAATAGTCTTGCAGGAAGATGATAATATTGATACACTATTAAATATACGTGTTATATCTGATTATAGTGTAAATATAAAACGGTAGCCTGTATGATGGATTAGAGTTACAGATAACATTGAAAAGTTGCAATGGTTAATCGTCTTTTTTTTTATTTATTTCCTTATTATGGATCGATCATAAGGATGAAATATTTTTGTTATGATTACAGGTATATGAAGCAACTTAGCTTTAATTAAAAAATAAAATGTTCAACAAATATATAATGTATCTTTACGTTGTGTGATATATTTAAGATAAGTTTTTACAAAGCTTTACATGAGTCATTAATAAGTGAAACATTCATTAAGTTAATGTTAACAGATAAATGAATAATCTTGCAAAGGATATTACCGAAATGACTAATAAAAGATTTGGTAATTTAAAAAAAAAAGTTGAAAATGTAATTTTTGATTCAGAAAGAAAAAAATAATAATAATAATTTAATGTAACGAGTAAATGGCAGATTGGAAAAAAAATCTGCTAAATTAAATTTTCCTTTCTTTGAAATATAGTACATTTTATAAGTCGAAATATTATTTTTATTTTGCTATTTATTATATACAGTCTTGTGATCATCGAAATGTCATATCATATAGAAAATTTTTGTTGACGTTTTAATAAATATAAATAACACTTATTTAGAAAACATCTGTTAAAATAAATTTAGCATAGCATTTTAAAATTATTCCATAAATTGTTTGTTTTAAATATAAATTTTATATTTTTTAAGCATAAAAATTATTTATTTATTATTATTATTATTTTGTGCAACCCTGCCATAGAGAGCTTAAAGAAAAAAGTGAAAATAAAAAATAATATATGCACTCTTATTGACACCTCTCTCTCATTTCAAACATGGGTAAACTCTGACAGATTGATGATTAATAGAATCAACTAGTTTGTTTCTAACACTTCAGCTCTAAATCCTAATCAGTATGCTTATCAACCTGACGAAAGTATCATAGATTCTCTAAATAATGTCAAACTGTATCAAACATGTTTTGTCAAAAAATCAACATGCAATTCTGATTTCAGTAATTTCACTTCTGTCTTTGATCTTGCTTCACATCTCACTATTCTTACAAAGTGCTGCACAACAAGAATTGTCTCAGGAAACTGTATTTAATGCTTAAAAACTATTTTACCAACTGTTCTATCCAAATCAAGACTTTAAATATTCATATCATCAGGAATATCAACAGGTTGCCCACAAAGATATTGCTCATGATAAGGACTCTGGTACCCATTTATGGATAGCTTATTAAAAGTTGATCTTTCTGAGGAAACAAAGGTGCAAGCATTTGTAGATTACTTATTCATCCTGCTAACTCATAAAAACAGAGACTTATTGGAAAGAAATGCTAACATAGCCATCAAAAAGATAGAATCTTGGTCTAATAGCTACAAATAAATGATACTATGAAAAATGTCAAATCATTGTTTTGAGTAAAGGCAAAGTTCTTCAGAAAAAAACTCTGTATTGGCATCAATAATAAAAGAATTAAAAATGCTAATAACCTTATGTTTAAGGTTAGCTGGGGATATCTTTGAGAGAAAATTTAACTGGAATAGCCACAAAAGACTATGTAGCCAAGAAAACTACTAGACCAGGGGTGTCCAATCTTTCGGCCTCCTTGGGCCACATTTGAAGAAAAAAATTGTTTCGGGCGCACATAAAATATACTAATGATAATTATTAAGCAAAAAAGTTAGTAAATAATGTACAATATATGACATCAACCATGATAAATAAGTGAAAATGTCATAATCAACAATGTATATTTATTATGGTTGTAATGTAATCATCTTTGACTCTTTTGGTTCAGAAATTTTTTTATATCATTAAGCAGGTTAAGAAGGTTTAATCACTGAAATATTTAAAAAAATGGAAATATGAAATGAAGATAGGTATTTAAATAATAAAAATCTCAATAAGTACATAAAAATCTCAATGTTTTAAGAAGTTTACGATATTATGCTGGGCCGCAGGTTGGACAGCCCTGTACTAGACTAATGAATACCCTGACAGCTATAGCCATCAATCAATGGGGACTTTATTCTCAAACTGCCAAAACTATTTACTATGATGTAATTGAGCCAGCCATAATATATGTTACCCTATTTGGGAAGATGCTATAAACAGTCAAATCAAGAAAAAAGTTCACTAGAATTCAACATAAAGTATCCATAAGAATCTGTAAATAAGTCATACAGAATTATCTCCACTGATGCAGTTATTGTTTTTGCAAGAATCACTCCAATTGACATCAGAATTTTTGAAATCAGTCTTCTGTGGAAGATTTCCCATATACCTAAAATAGCTACACTTCCATAGTGAAAAATAAATTTTACAAAATTTTTCTTGATCTTGACAACATTTTCAAACAACAAGTCAGCAATAACTTGGACATCACTCCTAAAACTGGCTATCTTTGTCATCCAGCTGACATTCATCTGTTATGTATTGATGATTACAATGAAAATTTTAATGGATACACTGTCTATACTGATGGCTCGAAGACTGCTGTCTATACTGATGGCTCGAAGACTGCTAAATAAGCACAAATGCCACTGATTTGGCATTTGTGCTTATTTTTATCAGCTATCACAACTTATCAAGCTTACTCTCATCTACATCCTTTTTGTAGTATCATACAAGTGGAACTCTTCTCCCTGAAGAAAAGTCTGGAATTCATCATAATTCATCTGAAAAGTGACATTCTCATTCAAATAGCTACTGACAGCAGAGTAATCATTGCCCTTTTGAAAAATCCTAAAATTGCTCAACTTCTTAGCATCAAACTTTCAGCTTTAATAAGCCATCAGGAAGATGGCTTATTAAAGCTGAAAGTACTCTAAGTGAAAAAATTTATTAAAGAATTAAAGTTGTGCTGTGCATCATTCATTTGTATATTAAAACTACAAGTGAAATGGCAGTAAATAGTAATTATGCTCAATTTACCTTAATTTTTTGTCTTTATTCTATATTTAAAATTCTTCAATATAAAAAGGGAAGATTATGGAAATTTTCAACTTATTCAAATACTATAACATGTATACATATTATGGAAGTGAAACAAAAATGATGAAAAAGCTTTAAAACTTTAATTCAGGTTTTGCAAAACTTTTTGTGTTTATTAATTGAAAGTATTCAATTTTGATGGTAGTTCTTAAATTTTTTCTGTTGACAAAATATTTTTTAAATGCGATTTTAAAAATTTTGTTTTAAATAGAACCACTTGGTATAATTTGGATTTTTTTATCTAATGCTGTCATTTTGTACTCTAATATATCAAAGTTATTCTGGTTTTAGGATATGATAAGTGATATTTAGGAAATTTTAAGTAAAAATTAAATTTTTCATATAATCAGGGTTGCAGAGTCGGATAACAAATGATCCGACTCCGACTCCATCTTTAAAAAAAATCCGACTCCCTAAAATTTGTAAGGTCCGACTCTGACTGTTGCATAGTTAAAGTTAATATTGTAAATGTATTTTATTATTGCAAGTGATTCTTCTGGCTACTTTACATTAATTTTATAGCACTTTGACTGTAGATACTAGATAGGCCCATACTTTCATACAATTTTTGAGATTATCCAAAATTTGAGCTGTGAAATCCAAAATAGGTTGTTACAATTTACTAAATAAACAGCTGAGATAACAAGTAGCTACTTTAATACACTGAAAAGAGAAATGCATGTCCTTCTAAAATTTTACATTTGCTTTATTGCTGTTGAAATTTGAATAATAATAAAAAAATCCTTGGAAGCATTGTCATGCCAAAATTACTTTAAATATAATTTCTAACTAGCTATTCCAAGTTCTAACTAGTATAAATGCCTGTTAAAATAAAATTAACACTGGATTAAATTAAAATAAAATTAACACTGGATTAAAAAGTAAAAGCTTCCTTTTAGAGTTTTAAATTTTAATTACATACCAAATAGGCAAGTACCAAAATTAATTAAGGATTACTTCTTAATAAACAAAATAGCCTCAGTAAGTTCATATGTCATTGCAGTTCCTCTGATCAGCTCTGATCAAATGGAGTGAGGAAAATAGTCTCTCTACGCTGATCTGTATTGGAGGCAGAGCTGTAACAAGAAGCACAGCATCTTACAATTTCAGGATATTTAGAGATGGCCTCTCTAACATTATTTAACTTATATTTTCTGTCAAAACGTTCAACTTCTATTAGAGCTTTGTTAAATTCCATTGAAAATTTGATATTTGCGATATATTTGTAGATTTACTTTTTTCAGTATCACTATTTGAGATATATTTTGTAGGTTTACTTTTTTTCAGTATCAGACTCGAGTTTTCTTTTTTGGTACTGGAGATCGTCTGTTTGATCCAATAATTTTTCAAAATCAGTTTCATCATCAGTATTTGAATTGGACATTGGATTTTTATCGAATTTTAAGCGCTAAGTCTGGATAGGTTTATACATGGGTTTTGCATTTTTACCAATTTTCAAACTCTGAAGTTGGGGAGTCATCTTATCAATTTAAGCATTCATCTAGTATTGTCTTCTATATAAGTGGAGATAGGCATCCAGACTATTCATATAATCAGCATTGTGCAACTGTTTTTAAACATGGATGATATTTTATAATTTAGAAATTGTCAAAACCGTTATGATGTAAACAATGTAATTAAAGAAAGCAAACCTACAAAGATGCTTAAGTAAATTTATTTTACATTATATATTACCTATATCCAAGATTAATTATAGATGATATTCATTCATATACATATTTAATTGAGCCCAAGAACTGTGATGGTGCTGAATATATTTAATTCAATTCTCTCATATAATTTATTTACTACAAAAATTAGATCAGTTTTTTTTTATACATATGAAAAGAGAAACATTAATAATGATACTGCTATAGTGACACTACAAACTTAATTTTTCTATTCATCTTCAGCTATTCACAAACTTTGATTGTGAAGAGTTGAAGTATGAACTAAGAGAATTCATACTTGTAGCTTCACATGTACTAAGCAGTGCAACCAACACAAAAATAAATCCCTATAAATACTTTTTCTCTCATCCTTGTTTCATGCATAATTGAAAAGTTTTTTCATGTTAGTAGATATTTGTTTTGTTTATTTTAAGAAAACTATGAATGTTAAATTATGATTATAATTTTTATGCAAAATATAAAATGCTAATTTTGCACATGACTGTTTGAAATCTTTCTTATGTAATAAAGAGATATAAAGGAATACCTCAATTATCGCAGTTTCGATTATTGCGATTCTCAATTTATTGCAGTTTATAATTTGATACCAAAATTTGAATTATTGCACTCAAATTCGAATTATTGTGGCCGCGAGATGTAGCCCACTTTGTATGCAACCAGAATTACATTTAGTTCAAGTTGCCACTCTCCAAGTAGCACTTCGTTTTTATCCAATAGTGCCTGCTCACTATTCACACCGTAAAGCTATCCACCTCTACTTGAAGTACATGTGGATATTTATTTCTCTTCTTATTTACCCCTACAATAATGAAGTACATGTGGATATTTATTTCTCTTCTTATTTACCCCTACAGTGAATGCTAAAGAGACAAAAGGATATATCAAGGCTACAGCTATCATGAAGAAACGTAGAGAAGAAGAGAAATCTCAACTTAGAAGATTAGCACGCTCAATACATTTCTTTTTTACCTTATACATAACATTTAATTAATATATTTGAAAAATCCTTGGCAATGATCACCCATTTTACAGCATCATTTATCCCAATTATCGTGGATTCGATTATTGCAGTATTTTTCGTGGCAACATTAGTTATTTATCCCGATTATTGCGGTACTTTTCGTGGCAACATTAACCGTGATAATCGAGGTATTCCTGTAACTTACTATTTATATTTGCCTAACTCAAAGAATGTCTATTCATCATCATTCTCTTTAATGCATTATTGAAAATTAAAATAAATGCTGTAATAAAAATATTTCAATAACTTTACAAAATTAATTATTGTTAATAAAATTAAAAAGCAATCTCTTACTTATAGCTGGTGCAATTCCACCCACAGAAGACGGACCAGGCATATGACCAGCAACAGCTGCTGCTTGGGCAGCAGCAGCTGCTTGAGCTGTAGCTGCTTGTTGTTGCATCTGTCTGTGGCATTGACGGAGATCAAATACCTAACAAAAAAAATTAAATTTCCCCATAATTTAAATTTATATGTCAATTATATCAAATTGATATTAGATATTAAAGTATTCTACATATTTTAATAATAAAAGAAGTAAATTGCCTAACCATAATTTAAATTTATATGTCAATTATATCAAACTGATACAAACTATTGATATTAGATATTAAAGTATTCTACATATTTTAATAATAAAAGAAGTAAATTGCCTACTATTATTATTTCATTTATCTAATTTCCTATCTGTTAAAGAGAAAATTATTTATGACCATTTGTGTTAGAATAGAATTTATATTTATGATATTAATTTTATTTTGACTAATTAAGTTTTTCATCCTTTAGAATTATCAAAGTTCTTATCACAAAATAATCTTTCTGCAGAAAAATTTGTGCTTTGCTGTCATTAGAGGATGTTTAATTAGCTTTTCTATAATTATAATAATAGTATATTTTAAGAAATATATATTGTTTACTAAAATACAGATGCTTTGACTTATGACAGGGTGATGATCAGGTTGCAAATTGTTGCTGACATAAATCAAAATTCTTTATACAAAACTATACTATCGATATATCTAGAATTTATAATCTATTAGCCAGAAACTCTGGAATTGATTGAAATTTCTGATATATAATACAGATAGTTTTTAACTTTATGAGTTAATTCACTCCTGAAGTGAGCTCAAAGTAACCAAGAATCAATTTCCCATAGACATAATTCTAAAAATGAGATAAAGAAATTTCACCATAATGAAATTAACTAAAAAAAATTAACAGTTTTATGATTAAACAATGATTTATTTATCTAAATATATGAAAGCATGGCTTTTAAAATCAAGCAAATTATGATAAACAGGATTGCAGAGTCGGGTGGCAAATGATCTGACTCTGACTCCCTAAAATCTGTAAGGTAAAATCTGTAAGGTCCGACTCCGACTCCATCTCTGGGCAGTTTAAAAATCCAACTCCGATTCCACCCAAACACCTCTGACTTCCAACTCTGACTCTGCAACTCTGATGATAAAGAAATAATATCACATAAATGTTAAAAAATTTTTATTTTTCATTATTATTAATAGATAAGAATTAATATTCTTATCTATTATCTAGAATTAATAGTCTGTATAGAAGTTAATACTTCTATACAGACGATTTCTATACATACTAACTTCTATTACTGTTTTAAGCACAATCCAGAAATGAAACTTTACTTAATATGGTGTTAAAAAACCACTGTGGCTAGATGGCATATTATTTCTGCTATAAAATCAGTTGTTATAATTTTGATATTTTCCAGGATTCATTATAATTATTCTCGTTGGTTTTTTAGTTTGATTGGTGCGGTTTTAATATATGTGGTGTATTGCGAGGATTTATTATCACACTATTCAAAGGATTCCTATATACACACAGAAAATCTTACTGCTGAACAAGTCTACAATTTGAATGCAACAGACAAATTTTAAGCTTCTTTCAGCAAAAATGCTAGCAGCACCAAACAAAACATCTGCTATTTATTTCAAAATAAACAAATAGCAGATGTTTTTTGTAATGTAGCAAATTAAAAAAAAACAGTGAATCAATGTGGCACTTTATTCAAATGCTTCTGGGAATCACAAACTGCCCTTTTCATTATAGAAAAGTCAACCAAACCAAGAACATTTAAAAGTATAAATATCAATGCTCTACCAGTTTATTACAAAGCACAGAGATCAGTTTAAATGGATTTTTTTCCTATTTGAAGAATGGTTTTCAACTAAATTCATTCTAAAAGTTAAGCATATTTAACATGTATGAAATTACCATTCAAGACTGTTCTTATATAAATCTTACAAAACAATTTTTATTTTTCTGTTCACATAATATTTACTGTCATCAAGTTATTCCTTTTTATAATTATTATAATTCAATAATATAATTCTAATATTTACAATTCCACCAAAAAGAGAAAATTCTTTAACTCTTATGAGATCCCAATTCAACAGTGATTTTATGCAGATTGGATGATGTCACTACATGCAAATGCAGTAAATGTATTCTTGAAAGTAAGACCATTTCATCTTTTGCTGTTATTTTTGAAAAATCAAGTCATGAGTGTAAGTATCTTTACTATTAACTAAATAAAATAAACAGTAAATAAAAATAATAGAATATATATAGAAATAAGGAAAGATTTGTGTTTGATTCCTCATTCTCTGGTGTGCTTGCTAGGTTCAAATCTGGAACCTTCTGTAGTAAAATGGATGTAATCACTACTGCATCATAATATTGCATTTATAATTAATAAAAAATGGTTTTTATTAATTATAAATGCAATATTATGATGTATTAGTGATCACACCATTTTACTGCAGAAGGTTCCAAATAACAATAATAAAAATGGTTTTTTATTACTGTTTTCAACAAAATATTACAAAAATATTGTATTTTCTCAATGACAATACATATTGTATTGTATAAAGTTTAGCCTAAACTTTTCACTGCTTATTAAATGTCAATAATATGTAGATAATATGCTATTTTATACAATTCTTTTATAATTTATATAATCCTATTTTTACATATATTACATAATATTAATAAAAATAAATAATAGTAATAAACATTTTTTCTGAACTGGATTTCTTACATATGAAATTATCATATCAGTTAGGTTAATATGTAGATAATATGCTATTTTATACAATTCTTTTATAACTTATATAATCCTATTTTTACATATATTACATAGATAACACAACCATCTATATAAAAATATCAGTAGAAAATTTGTGTGCTGCAATGCAATTATTGTTCTTTTCAATGAAAGACATAATCAATAGTTTGAAATTGTCTATTAAATAATAATAATAAACATTTTTTCTGAACTGGATTTCTTACATATGAAATTATCATATCAGTTAGGTTAGGTTAGGTTAGTTATATTAAGCTGCCATATCCTCATGGGATATTCTGTATCTGGCAGCGGCCACTTATAGTGCCCATCACAGACTGGCCAGCACCATGATGGGGTCAACTGGCAAATCAGTTAGTCAAAGAAAAATGATGGAAGATGAAGAAACAGAGAACCCAAAAACTATGAGCAGAGATAAAAATGAAAAAAGTTATTTGAAGGAAACAAATCATTTAAAATCTGATAAGATATATCAAATAGTAAATATTTACTTAGATAAAAAAAAAAAAATGGTAATGTTTAAGAAATATTTATATACAACTTATTATTATTTAATTTACAATCTATAAATAATATTTTGCATGTATTTTGAATAAAACAGTCCTGGTAATGTTTAAGAAATATTTATATACAACTTTTTATTATTTAATTTACAATCTATAAATAATATTTTGCATGTATTTTGAATAAAACAGTCATTTTTTTTATCTGGCTTAAAATCCAGTCCCATAGGATCAGTTAATTGAGAGTCTACTGAATACAATATAACATATTATCTTTCATCTTATTCTCTCCTTAATTCAGTTTCAGTCATTTATAATTTCAACATTAATGCTTAACACATTTATGCTGAATATGTTGAGAGATATCACCAGTTCAGAAAAAATGTTTATCATTATTATTTAATAGCCAACTTCAAATTGTTGGCTATTTCTTTCATTGAAAAGAATAGTAATTGAATTTCGGTATACCAAATTTTGTATTGTATCATATTATATTTTTATATACATGGTTGTGTTATCTATGTAATACACAACTTGAAGATTGCCTATAAATGGATCATTTAGTGAAACCTTATGTAAGTCAAAATATATGTTTATTCAAATATCTGGCTTAAAATCCAGTCCCATAGGATCAGTTAATTGAGAGTCTACTGAATACAATATAACATATTATCTTTCATCTTATTCTCTCCTTAATTCAGTTTCAGTCATTTATAATTTCAACATTAATGCTTAACACATTTATGCTGAATATGTTGAGAGATATCACCAGTTCAGAAAAAATGTTTATCATTATTATTTAATAGCCAACTTCAAATTGTTGGCTATTTCTTTCATTGAAAAGAATAGTAATTGAATTTCGGTATACCAAATTTTGTATTGTATCATATTATATTTTTATATACATGGTTGTGTTATCTATGTAATACACAACTTGAAGATTGCCTATAAATGGATCATTTAGTGAAACCTTATGTAAGTCAAAATATATGTTTATTCAAGCATATTTTAAACACTACTAGTGGGTCACAAAGATTTAATATTAAAAAATAAATATGTAAGTTGTGTGGTAAAGCAGTCATTTAACATCTTGGAGGATCCAGATTCAATTCAGAGTCCCACACATCTAGTTTTTTCAGGAGGGGATCTGGTTCAGGTCTGGCTCTAACTATAGATGTAGGAAGGAGGGAACTTTCTCAGCCTTAGCAATGCGACTATGGCTCTAACTAAAATTAACTTTATATAATTATGGATCTATGTATGTTAGATCTACATAAATCAGAGATTTCCTGAATATGTAAAAATGGCATTGTGCACTGTTATAAAGAAATAAAATAAAATACATATTATCTATACATTGTTTTGACATTTTGATAAACAATGGAACTTTTATGTTGCAATTTGTACAATATACAATATATTGTTATTGAGAAAATACAATATTTTTATAATATTTTGTTGAAAATAGTAATAAAACTATTTTTATTAATTATAAATGCAATATTATCATATTCAAACAAATAGTATATAATTATTTATAATGCAATTAATATATATATATATGAATGCTCTTTCTTAATATTTAACTTGTTTAAAAATGTTAAATATTAAGAACTAAAACAAAGTTTTAAAGATCAAAGAGGTGCTAATATGTTTTATTTTTATTAAAAAAATGCATATTTTTTGTAAAATTTTAATAATTTCTGGTTATATCATCTTATTTAAAGTAAAATCACCTCAGATTTGTTTTTTATACATTAATGGATATTATTTTTCAAGATATTTACTTGTTGAATGGGAAACAAATCTTTTATAAAATAATATATTTTATAAGTTACATTCTATTCTGATTAAAATATTACAATCAAATCAAATATTTATAAAATTTTACAACAAAAATTAACTTTTTCAATTATTATAAATATAACATTTAAATAAAAAAGTTTGTGTTCAGATGAATAAAATTTTAAGCATTATATTATATTTGATAAAAAGCTTCCTAAATAAGCTAAATATATTTCATTTTAATCAATATTTTAGTTACAATAATAAAAATTTTCAAGACTGAATGCAAACAAAGAATGCTCTCTTTTAAATAGTATCTAGATGTTTTTCCCCAGAACTTCTTGCAAACTTCATTCCCACCTAATTTTCTTAGTCATTTTGCATTGGTAATGAATTAGTAATAAACAATAAACATGGTAAAATCAGGTAAGATTAAAATAAATGTTAATAAATAGTTGATATATTTATAAATTATATACCAAATTTTTGAATTTGATCTCATAAATTTTCAGCAAGGAACTATCAAAAATTATCAAAATACAGAGAAAATATATTAGATAAATCAAAAAATAAATTATGATTAATAATTTATAGGAAATTCATGTTATTTAATCAAAAAATTTATTTTCAATTTTGTTTGAAATTAAGAGGTGATATGTATTTTCTGGTCATTGTGAGTCAACAATTTGATAGATTTTTATAAATCATAGCTTATTTTGTTCACTAAAAAATTGTATAACAAGTTGAGATGATAGAATATGCAAATTTTTTTTAAACAATGCAATTTTGTTGATTTATGAAAAAAAAAACTACATTATATTCAGATATCTGTATTTTAGATTTACAAATATATTTGCATATATTAATTCCATTTTTAATGCAATAGTGGTCTCAAAAGTTAAAGATGTTAAAAGAATTCATTTTAAAACTGAATTGTTGAATTTTGGTTCCTTGTTTTGAAAGAAAATCATATTGTTCAAAGAGCAATATAAATGGAATATAATCTCTAAACTTCATAAAATCTGGTTGAATAGAATTAAAATAATAATAATTTACATTATTAAAATTTCATTAATTTAGGTAAAGATTATCAGGAAATAGTGATAAGCAATAAAACTGAACACAGTTCTGAAAGTGTTATTTATTTATAAATATTTTTTCTAGTTCAGAGTTTGAAAAAAATGTGTGTCAAAGATAAAGAAAAAAGCATCATCATCTCAAAAATTATCTGTTTTATATATAAAGCTAATAAATTTGCTTATGCATTATTCAATCTTTATTATACTTTTTATTTATAGTTCAATTAGAAATAAATCTATTCAAAATTTTAATTGAAATTTCAGCCATTTTTTTTTTTATCTACAAAACTGAATAAATAAAACTCCAGAATTATTTCATCCATACTTTATTTTTAGTAATCAATATTTTTGACCAAGTTTCTACTAGATGCAGTGAAAATTTATTTAGATGTTTCAATTTTAATTCATAATGTGAATGATATTTACTTGAAACTTGAATTGGGAAAATATTAAACTATAAACTATATCTTACTTTGATATAGGCACTTTGGTATATCTTGTGTACTGCATCACCTGGAGCTCTTCCAGCTTCTCTATCCAAATAATAACTTTGTACAAATATACTATGATCACTAAGGCATCTGACCCAGACATCACCTTCACCTCTTAGATCAAGCTGTACTCCTTTACCTATATGCAATCTATAAATTAAAATACCTTATATGATCCTTCATTTTGTATAAATAAAATAATATGATTTCATAATTATTATTTATTAAACAGTTTAATGAAAATTGAAATTATATAAATTACCTGGCCTTTTCACTATGTTCTGTTCGATGAACATTAGATAATGCTCCTAAACAAAATCGGTTCCCACCTGAAGGATCTACATAACCATCAATAATAACACTACTGTAAGCAGAAGGGACTTTAAATGTTTCTCCTACTTGTTGGTCTAATTCAAAATATGCAATGGAGCACCAATACTCTGGAGCTTTAAAAAAAAATTTTTTCTAAGCACATTTTATGTAGAAAATAATAAGATATAGGAGCTTACCAACAAATATAATATTTGTGTTCCTGAAAATATTCTATAAATCAAATTTATCTGTATAAATTATTATATATTTATTATGATCGAAACCATTATTTTCTGAAAGTATAATCTATTTAAAAGGCAGAAGATACAATATAATTATTATAATACAATGCACACACACAATTTTATTATTGATAGTTAACTCTTAATAGTAACACTATTACAGTGATGCATAACCATTGTTATAATACCATATAAATTTACAACAATGACTGTATATAAATTATAAAGATGATTTTTAAAATATTTTACGTGTCTAAACTTTCTTATGTAAAGTCAAACTTGTATAAGTCAGGAAACTTCTGTATTACTAAAACATCTTATTTCCAAAATTGATTTTAAGGAACAATCTTGAATAACATTTATCAACATACAAGATATTTAAATCTATAAATAATAAATAAGGTCACATATATAGCATCTTCCTAATAAACATGTTTTTATATCAATTTCAAGAAAGATTTTTAAAAATTAATTTTAGGGATTGTTTATTGTAGTATATATAAACTTTTGTATTCACAGTAAATTTTATTTAGGTAGTGATAATATTGAGAAATTTAAATATCTGATCTATAACTTATTGTAAATAAGTTATAGATCAGATATTAAATAATAAAATTTAGGTTAATTGGATTATAATTTTATTACAATAATAAGTTATAGATCAGATATTAAATAATAAAATTTAGGTTAATTGGATTATAATTTTAAAATAATGCTGTTAAGTAAGGCATATAAATGTTACTTTATTATCATTTTTATTAAGTAATTAATACTTTTTTTTTTTACAAATTTTCAGTATTTTTCATATCAACTTCACTAAATGATTAGTAATAGCATCATATTTTGCAATTTCAATTATCAGCAAATTGTTAATTAATCTTTTTTGACAATTATTTGATAATTAATCTTTTTTTAAAACAAAAACTTTTTTCATTTTTAATATTTTTATGTATCATGCACAAATTTGTGTATAGCAATTTCATAAATAATGAATGATAATCTATTTCTATTCTGACATTTTATTATAAGCTTGGTTTTGTATTGTTTCATAATTTGTGGGATCAAATCAAATTTACATTAAATTAATAATATATTTTATTGTCAATATTAATGTTTATGTTAATGGAAATGTGACAACTCTCTACATAATATAAATGAGAAATTTTCTGTAATTTTAGACTGAATTTATTTTGGAAACAAACTGTTCAACTACATTTAACTATTACTATTACATTCTATTATTTTTTTTAAATAACCAAAAGAGAAAAATTTATTAACTAGAAAAAATTCTAGTTAATAAATTTATTTCTGTATTTTATTTTCTTAATATCAAATTAATTTTAATATACCTGGTTGGGTTGATAAAGTTCCTTGTAATGCCATATCATTGTGTAATTGATTAGGATGTTGCCCTAAAAAATGTAAATATATTTAAGAACATTATAAATTTTGAAATAAAAATGAAAATGATTAATGAAAATTTTAACTAATTATTCTTACAGTATCCAGGATGTTGAGGCCTCAAAGTATTATCTGGAACAGTTGGAACTGATGATGCTATTAATGGTTGAACTAGATTTGCACTGCTACTACCCCATACATTTGTTGCTGTAATAATGTTAAAAATGATTAATAACTGAATAATAATAATTATTTCTTTCTTTATTGAAATTGTATTAAATATGAAATAATTTTCTGAAAAGTAATTTCCTAGTTCTAGAAAACTTTTGTAACATATAGCTCATAGACAATACAAAAGAAAAATATCAAAAAACCAAATATAGTCAATTCCGTTTAATTGGACCACCACCAGTTAGTTGAGGCAGCCGCTTTTTTGGGCCAAATCTCAAAGAATGGAAACCAAACTAATAAACTAAATACATAAAACAGTCGATTCTGCTTAATTGGACCACCAGGCCAAATCTCAAAGAATGGAAACCAAACTAATAAACTAATACATAATATTATTATTAATACAGTGGATTCCGCTTAACTGGGGCAACGCATAATTGCGCCAAATCTCAAAGAACGGAAACCAAACTAATAAACTAATACATAATTTATGCTTCGGAAACCAAACTAATAAACTAATACATAATTTAAACGCTTAATTGGGAGAAACCAAATTAATAAACTAATACATAATTTAAATGCTTAATTGGGACCAGTAGCAGAAAAGCTCAAAGAACAGAAACCAAACTAATACATAATTTAAATGCTTAATTGGGACAGTAGCAGAAAAGGAATTTAGCAATTCTTGACATATTTTAGGGATTTTTCGAAAATATGTCAACACTACATACACTAATATTTGGCAACACTAGCGTGCATCTATCTATCATCATGCATCTAGGCAAGTATGCATCTGCTTAAGAATCTACTGTTACTGTACCTAACAATATTCATTTACAAAGTCAATTTTATTTAAATTTTTAAATCTTTGCTAAGATGACAAGAAATGATTTTACACTTTTAAGTAAAATTGCTTTGCTGGATAAAATTAAAAGCCAGCCGTCTGCTTAAGAATCTACTGTTACTGTACCTAACAACATTCATTTACAATGTCAATTTTATTTAAAATTTTTAAATCTTTGCTAAGATGCCAAGAAATAATTTTACACTTTTAAGTAAAATTGCTTTGCTGGATAAAATTAAAAGCCAGCCATTTAATCAGTCATCTTGCTGATATAACTGGTGTACCAAAATCAAAAGACAGACTACACTTTGATGCATTTTTGCAGAATTAAAATTTGAAATTGTAAAATTTATCATGCATGTATTATTTTTTCTTCACTATTTATAATACAAATATTTTCTGTATTTTGATATAATAAAACATTAAACTATTTTAATGTTTAATTATTATTTTTTTATTTACTTATTTATTTACCTACATATTACATATTTTATTTTGGAATTTATTATTAGTTCATTTAATTGGGGCAACTGCTTAATTGGGCCAAAATGGATTAGTCCCAACGTGTCCCAATTAAACGAAATTGACTGTATTTCAAATGCAGGTATGTACCTTTAATTGGAATCAAAACACCTGTGTGTTAAGCAAAAATATATTAAGTGAATAAAGGAATCATTATATATAATAAAGCAATAAGCATATGATGTCCATGTTTCTGCACATGTGCAAACTGGACCAGAACTCCAGAGACTGGAAATGCTGCATTACTATTTTCTCTCACTTCAAATCTTTAATTGCATCTTTTAGAAAACTAAATCCCAATCTCATTATAAATCTTTAAATTATCATAGTTTACTTCCTATTTATGTTTGTATACTTCTTTGTGTCTTTTAGAAAACTAAATCCCAATCTCATTATAAATTTTGCTTTAGGTCTTTTAGAAAACTAAATCCCAATCTCATTATAAATTTTGCTTTAAAATTTACCAAATCCCAATCTCATTATAAATTTTGCTTTAAATTATCATAGTTTACTTTCCATTAAATTTGTACACTTCTTTTTGTTATTTGACTTCAATTTCTGGCTTATTTGATCAGAAAATGTTGGCTGTTCCTGGGTCTGAAGGTTCAGTTTGCATTCAGTGCACTGAGGTTATATAAATATTGCATTCATGATTGTATTTAAATAATAATTATAATTATTACCATCCATGATTATTATCTATTTTAGTACATCAGGAACCAAAGTAATCTTAAGTCTGTAAGAGCCAGTGCACATGCTTTCTTTTATTGTGTTTTTGTTTTTATTATGGATGACAGGCTATGGTTGCATAAAAGGATTCAAGAGCAAAATCTCAAATCTGACAGATAAGAAAAAAAGTTTACTTTTTGATGTATTTGGGCACATAGTGACCAATGACTAACTAGTTACATTATAAAGGCTTACAATTCCAGACTAAAATTAGATAGCGATTAAGTCTAATTTAAGAAGAGTCAAATATTTTATAATTGCTTCATAAATATTACATTCTTTTATTTCCACTTTATTATTTAACTTTTAACATTATTATTATATGAATGCATGATATTTCTGTATCATTCTTTGATCATATAAAGATGATTCCAATTTTTGACAAATTTGCATGGTAATTATTACTCAAACTATTACAAGACATTCAGATAACAAGACAAAAAAGTGAAATCAAAGTATACAAAAAAATTTTTGCTGTAATAAATAAGATTAAAGGTTTGCAACTTAACTGCAAACATGCATAGAGAGTAAAAGCAGTCATCTTTGTTTATGATGAAATGTTAACTTTGACCAAGGATATTTTTATTAAATCAATACACAAATAAGCTTAACTGAATTGTTAATAAACAGTTTAATTATTACAAATAATATATTTATAAGATAATATTCGTAACAATTAAATTGTTTATTGCCTTTTTACTTACTTTTCATTAACAAAGTGAATGAAAGAATATTGGAATTCCCAGAAATGACATCATTTATATAAAATATTTTTATGATATAGTTATTTCCTAAAAGTTTCATAAAATTTAAATTAATATAAAATAATTACTGTTCAAAGTTTTAACACTGGGATGATGAGAATTTTGTATTCTATTTTGATTAAAATTAAATATTAGTACTATATATCACCTATTCTACAATACTATCAATTAATTAATTTACTGATAATTTTTTCCTATTTTTGAAAGAAGAGGAAAAATTATTAAAAATTTCAATACTATCAATTCGTTAATTTACTGATAATTTTTTCCTATTTTTGAAAGAAGAGGAAAAATTATTAAAAATTTATTGTAAATCTAAAATAAAATACTATAAAAGTTCAATTATAAGGAAAAGTTTATTTAAAATATCAACAACACAAAAAATATCTGTGTCATGTAAATGGAAATATTAGAAAGTGTCATGTTTATATTAAATAATTTTTTTTTGAATGATGTAGACATGACAGTTTAATATTTCCAATTAAGTTTGTGCACTCTTTGATAGTTTTGACAATAAGCAAATTTCAATGGTTATTATGCACTTATCTGGGGCACCATATTTGTTCTTCCATTAATCATTTAGTACTAAATGCATTTCCCATTTCATTTATTGAAAAAAATTTTTTCATACTTTGATTTCATTTTTTTAATCTTATGCCTTGTTCTTATG
This sequence comes from Olivierus martensii, assembly GCA_000484575.1. Lineage (NCBI taxonomy): Eukaryota > Metazoa > Arthropoda > Arachnida > Scorpiones > Buthidae > Olivierus > Olivierus martensii. The sequence goes on from AYEL01065796.1 coordinate 39,936, forward strand.
TCTTGTTATCTGAATGTCTTATTTAATGGTAATGATTATAATGGTTGCTGAGCCAAGTTTGTAAAAAATTGGAATCTGTTTATATGATCAAAGAATTCATGACAACAAAAGTATATAAACTTCAAGTATATATATCTTAAAAATAAATATATCATAATTTACCTAAATATTAAAATTTTTAATAATATTATGAATATTAATATCATGCTATCAATGGCATTTCAGAAACCGAGCATAGCAAAAATGTCAAAAATTATGGATAAATTTAAGCTCAATATTGGTAAAAATTGCACAATTTTTAAATAAATAAAGCCACAATGAATTGCATATTAATTCCACATTATACTGAAATAACTTGAAAATAACTTGGCACTTAGTGGTTTGATAATTCAAAAACAAATGGCAAGGAACAAATTAAATACTATAGATAATAACTATCATAAACTACTATATTATTGTATGTAATGTTATGTTTATTTTAATATATTTTAACATCAAACAGGTAAATAGTGCTGAATTGCTGGAATCCAAAAACTTAATAGTGGAATTAACACAAATAGTTTTCATTCTCCAAACCTTTGCTTAACAAAATATTTTTAATGAATTTGTTATCTTTGTAAAATATGAGATATTTACAATTAGAAATTGAATCTCTGAAATAAAAAACTTCTAACTGGTTCTAATTTAACAACATATTACACAATATAGTTTCTAGTATGTTCAGTATCTCCAGATATAATAAAAAAGTAGATTTCCAGTTATGAAGTTACAAAATACATTGTAACTCAAAGAGATGTATATTGAGAAGTTTGAACAACATTTATTCTAAATTTTAAAATCACTATATTCATTTTTATATATTATTTATTTATTTTAAAATAAATAGTAAATATTAACAATCTTAATTTTAAATTAACTTAATAGTAAATTTATTATTTATTATGAAATATATTATCAACAGTATGAAAATTAAGAAATATATTTACCAACAGTATTAAAAGATTGTGAAGTCTGAATTGATTCCATGGAATTATTACCATTTTGTTGTAAAGGATGAGTATCTAGACAAGAAGTATCACCAAGACCTGAAATTTAAATAATATGTATATATATATATTGGGGCATTATTTGAATTGTAGAAATCACTATTAAGATAAATATTTTAAAATAAAAATAGTTTATTAACTTGAAGTTTCTGGTGTTGGAGCAAAATAATTTTGTGGTGGAACACTGGAATTAGGAGGCAAGCAAGATGTTGGAGTTGGAGGTTGGGCATTTATTGAAGCAGGAAGTGGAGGGTGCTGTATAGTAGCAACTGGTGAAGTTGTCCCTAAAATTATTTAAATTTAAAAGATTATACACAATAAATTAATGTATTTATAAATTTATAGTTTTATCATATACCTGCTGGATTAGACATGACATTTCGGGTATAAGGATCTGGTTGTGGTGGATGATGTTGAACTGTTTGAGGAGGATGTTGAGTAGTTTGAATACCACTTACTCCACATTCCAAATCACCATATTCATTTTTTACACTTTGACTTTCAGCTGTCAAATTGAAAATCATAAATACAAATATTTAGATAAGTTTAATCTAATTAAATTTGAAAACTAATAATTTAATTCTGATAACTTCTTAATTGATTATAATTTTCATTCTTAGCAAAACTTTTCATTAAATGTTCCATATAACAAACACTTTTATTATTTATAATAAAAAATTCTTTATTTATACAATTTTCTTACAAACATTAAAACTATCTTTTATAAGTATTCCTTACTTCCTTCAATAGACACCTAAGTAATGTACTTTTATTTAAATTCATGAATATAACAACTTCAAACCAAAACTCCATGGAATTATTACCATTTTGTTGTAAAGGATGAGTATCTAGACAAGAAGTATCACCAAGACCTGAAATTTAAATAATATGTATATATATATATTGGGGCATTATTTGAATTGTAGAAATCACTATTAAGATAAATATTTTAAAATAAAAATAGTTTATTAACTTGAAGTTTCTGGTGTTGGAGCAAAATAATTTTGTGGTGGAACACTGGAATTAGGAGGCAAGCAAGATGTTGGAGTTGGAGGTTGGGCATTTATTGAAGCAGGAAGTGGAGGGTGCTGTATAGTAGCAACTGGTGAAGTTGTCCCTAAAATTATTTAAATTTAAAAGATTATACACAATAAATTAATGTATTTATAAATTTATAGTTTTATCATATACCTGCAGGATTAGACATGACATTTCGGGTATAGGGATCTGGTTGTGGTGGATGATGTTGAACTGTTTGAGGAGGATGTTGAGTAGTTTGAATACCACTTACTCCACATTCCAAATCACCATATTCATTTTTTACACTTTGACTTTCAGCTGTCAAATTGAAAATCATAAATACAAATATTTAGATAAGTTTAATCTAATTAAATTTGAAAACTAATAATTTAATTCTGATAACTTCTTAATTGATTATAATTTTCATTCTTAGCAAAACTTTTCATTAAATGTTCCATATAACAAACACTTTTATTAATTATTTCCAAATTATTTTTCTTAAAAATAGTAATTAAGTATCTTAAGTTTTTATTTTTAATTGTGTTGATTTTTTTGATAATGATAAACATATTTAACTTGGTGCTTGTCAAAGAAATAAATTAATGTTGATAGCTATCTGTCTCATTTCTAACATTTTGCTGTCACAAAACTATAATTCCATCACATGATTGATGACTGCCACTGGCAAGCAATAATTCATGAAGTAATTTGATGTTTTAGTTTATTTTATTGTGGCAGGACATATTTATCATCTTTGAAACTTTAATTGCAGTATAATGAAGTCATTCACACTCTGAAGCTGAATAAAAGTGCAAAATTATGCATAAACAAATATTATTTATAATTGAACCACTCAGTAATATAAGAATTTTTTTTTATCCCATCTTGTTGTTTTTAGTTTATTATATCAAAGTTATTCCAATTTTAAGTTGAGATAAATGACATTTTTGAAATTTTAAGTGAAACTCAAATTTTCATATGATGAGCTATAAAATATTGAAAAAAAAAAAAAACTGTAGATAATAGGGAAATATTGGTTAATTCTGTTAAAATAAATTAAAATATATATTTAAATAGACATGGCACTTTTATTGCAGCAACTCATTTCTCAGGAAATTGCAGCCAAGCCTATTTTACCCTGCAGCATATAGTATTGGGTTGGTTACTACAATAAACTATCTACATCCAATTATCATTTATATATAGACAGTGTTTATATTGTTTACCAATATTTTGTTTGGATATATCTGAATTTAATCCATTTTTTAACACTAATTTTTGCAACCACACTATGACCATACCACCAACTCTAATTAAACATTTTTTCTTTAAGATCCAAAGGATTTTTTATTTATATTTAAAAATTGTTACAATTATTATTGAAATTTAGAAGAAAATTGCAAAAAAAAAACAAAATGTAAACACCCAGTGGCCATTTAAATAGACATGGCACTTTTATTGCAGCAACTCATTTCTCAGGAAATTGCAGCCAAGCCTTTCATTAAATGTTCCATATAACAAACACTTTTATTATTTCCAAATTATTTTTCTTAAAATAGTAATTAAGTATCTTAAGTTTTTATTTTTAATTGTGTTGATTTTTTTGATAATGATAAACATATTTAACTTGGTGCTTGTCAAAGAAATAAATTAATGTTGATAGCTATCTGTCTCATTTCTAACATTTTGCTGTCACAAAACTATAATTCCATCACATGATTGATGACTGCCACTGGCAAGCAATAATTCATGAAGTAATTTGATGTTTTAGTTTATTTTATTGTGGCAGGACATATTTATCATCTTTGAAACTTTAATTGCAGTATAATGAAGTCATTCACACTCTGAAGCTGAATAAAAGTGCAAAATTATGCATAAACAAATATTATTTATAATTGAACCACTCAGTAATATAAGAATTTTTTTTATCCCATCTTGTTGTTTTTTAATTTATTATATCAAAGTTATTCCAATTTTGAGTTGAGATAAATGACATTTTTGAAATTTTCATATGATGAGCTATAAAATATTGAAAAAAAAAAAAAAAAATATTATAATAAGCACATAAAACACACTGGATATTTTATGTGCTTATTAGATTAGTCTTAGTTAATGAGCAAGGCTCCTTTTGAAAAACTGGAAGTGTGGGACTTGAAATTAAATCCAGATTCTCCAGAAAGATAAGCAACTACTTTGCCATACAACTTATGTGTTTATTCTTTAATATAATTATTTTTAATGTTATGTCTTTGTGATGCACTAATACTGTGCAGGTATGACTTGACATTCATATATTTCGATTTATATGTAAGGTTTCACCAAACAATTCATTTATGCAAGTCAGAGATCCCTTCAATGCTTTTATTTTTACACCAAATAAACTTTATCATTAATTTTATGCAATGATCATTTAAAAGATTGATTAGGCACAATTAGAATTATTTCTTTATTTCTACTTAGTCAATTTTTTCTCAGTTCAATAATTTTAGTCTTGAATTTACTGATAACATCATCAAAGATATTTTGCTTTTTAATTAATTCTTGACTAATACCAAAATAAATATTTTTTTTAAGATTACTGCTATCATCAGTAATTTAATCAAACTTCTTATTAGAGTATAACAACAATTTTAGTTGTTTAACACTTCTCCAATGGATTGGCATGCATAGTTCATCAAATTGTCAAATTCATATGTCCAAATGCAGAATAAGTGACACTAGAATTCTGTCATCAAGACTATTAAATTTAATAATTTATATTTAATTTAAATATTCTTTTCTTCATATTTAATTCAAATTTCTGTGAAAAATTTTCTATTCTTTATCTTTATAATTAAATATGATTCAGGCATTTGTAGAATGTAACCATTTCAGGTTCCTGTGAATTTTTAAATAATTGTTTTAGCTATTTATTCCTAATAAATAAAAAATTCAAAATATCTTTTTATTATAGATATTTCATTATATTTTTATAAATAAATTAATAGCAAAATAAAATATAGCAGAAAAAAATATGATTATAAAAACAGAGCTTCTAGAAATGAAAATACTGAATCAACCGATTTTGCTTACATTCAGTTGCTTCCTGCATTATTTGACAACTCACTTATCTCCTGCCATAATACATGATCTTGGTTTTTTGCCTAAATTGTTTGCCATCTACCAACAACTAAAAATCTTTATCAAGTGAAATTTTTTAATTTTTTATTTCAAATTATGAAATAATTATAGATTAATAGATATATATTATTACCAAAATAAACATTTTTAATAATGATAAATAAAATTTGTGGAAATTTTTAATCAAAAATTTTTACTAACTTTTTATTTTTGTATATTATCAATTTTGATAAAATTTCTAAATTCAATTGACATAATCTAATAATTTGACAACTTAAAAGTGGATGGTAAATCATGTGTGTTAACTTTGGTTCCTCAAAAAAATGTCTGAAATGATAATAGAAATTTTTCTTTCCCAGTACCAGGATGCCTCATAAGGTTCAAATATCTATCAAGAAAATATTGAGAAATCTAAAATCTATTTTGAAATTTATATTAATCATAGATTAATTCTTTCTTTGATATATTTACATATTTTATTCAAGTAAAAAAATTGATTTCTCATGAAAATATTCAAATTGACAAAGGAAATTTTTCAAAATATCATCAATAAAAACTGTATAAATAAAATATCATCTCTATTACCATAAAGGTCAGTTCATTGATCATCAGAATGGAAAAACATAAGTAAAATAGCATGTTCTGTTTCTTTTCTTTTGAATATCTAGCAGTTCATAGCTTAACAGAATAAAGAAAGACTGCATGCTCTTTGTTGATTCTTATTTGATATAGTGGCTATCATGTATCAACAGAAGCAGGCTTTAGTGACATATATGGTAAAAAATTAATGAAGAAAAAAATAAATTATATTTGTTTAATAAATTTGGAGAGAAAAACATTTGGAGAATATTTTAAACATGTACAGATTATGAATAGATATCCTAAAATTCATTTCCGATATTTCAGTTTTATTATAAGAAATTGTAATATAATTTTAAATAATCTTGGCTGAAATGTTAGTATTTATTTTTATTAAAGACACTGTATTGAATTCACTAATATACATGTTACTTCTAGGATACCAACAGAAGAAAAGTACAGGTGCTGTCAACTTTTCCAACTGAGATAGAAGAAATGGAACTATATCAAAAAGAATGCATGAAATATTACAGCTGATAACTTTGGTGTTCCTTTCCTTTTCTGTTCTGATAAATTATGAATCAGTCTTTATGCTCCAAGAAATCCAAATACTGTTGAGAAAGTGTTAACAGGAGAAGTAAATTGATAATCAGTAAATTGAATCATAATAACCCTAAAAAAAATAAAATAAAAAATAATATACAATTAATAAAGCAAAAAAATAACTAAGCCACAAAAACAGTTTCTATTTTTATTAACTGCTTTTATCATATTTTAAATTATAAAATATGATAAAAGCAGTTAATAAAAATTTAAATATAGTTTTTACTGTTGTTAAGTATCAGTACAGTTTTTTTACAAAGTAACTTTTCAAACAATTATATCATCTTTCATGTCAGATAAATAATTTCAATATATAGAATTTTTAAAGTTTTGAATATTGCCTTCTTGTAACAAGATGTGAAAAATTCAAAATAAGTAATCATTTACTTTATATATAAAAAAAACAATATTCAAAAATTGAATGTCCTGAAATATTGTATTTTTGAGAAACTTTTCAAATGGCCTAACATCAGATAAAGTAATCATAAGAGGCCATTGTAAAATATACCAAAAACATCACAATTGACTATATCATTCAAATGATAACAGCATTTCAATATTTCAAATATCTATTATCTTGTAATCATCTGTTTATCACCATCAAAATTAATAATACATTGGGCATATATATTGGGATAATAAGATTTGAATGCTCTGTGATGTTTGATTCTTAAGATATCTTGATGATGAATGACTGGAAAATGGATAAAGTAATAAATATAGACAATTTTTTTAAATGATTTAAAAATAACAAGGACTATTCTAATAAAGAAAAATTTGAAAATTAAAATATAAAAGACTGAAATTAACACACTACAAAATCTAAATTATAAAGTTGTATTGGAAAAATAAAATTCTTATAAGTTATAAATGAATAGCTTTCTATGAAAAATATAAGGGTAATTTTCAGAAACGTTATATAAAATAAATAATTAGAAACAATACTTACAACAGACCATGTTTTACTTTTCTCTTGGAATTTCAAATCATTATTTGGTTTTTCAGATTTATGTAATTTCAATAAAAATTCTAGTAGCAGCAATAATTTTTCTTCTTCCATCAGTCCAATTAATGGTTGAGAAGTTAAACTTGCAATCATTTGTGTAGTATTTTGTTGTAGCTGATGAAACTGTTCTGATGAACACTGAAAAAATCATAAACATCAGTATTTTAATTACTAGAATTATTAAATCATTATTTCATTTTTTAATAATAGAATTTCAAAGTAATCAAATATGATAACATATGCATATATACTTATTAGATTTTTTCTTGTACAAATTATCTAATTAATAATTAAATTAATTTTAAAAAGGTACCTATTCTTATTTGTTATGAATTACGTGTTGAATAAGTTAGTCTTTTATTGTTTTACAATAATAAATAAATAACACCATTTAATTTGAATATTTTCTAATAAAAAATTAATTCATTTTGAACCCATCATAAATTCAATAAACTATCATTAATTTGGACAAATTAAGAAATAAATAGCATAGATTACAGAAAATTTTGAATTATATAACCTATTTAAATAAACACTGCTCTCTCATTATAATGGAAAATTTATGGGGTAAGAATTTGATCTGCATTATATGACAACCGTTCTATAACTGAGTATCAGAATCTTTATTAATGGGACGAGAACAGGAAAAATACATAGTATATCTGAATCTACATAAACAATGGCATTATATCCAGGAAGCACTTTAAATTCTTTCATATTCTATTTCAGTCATGACACCTCACAATATGTACCACAAACAGCATACAGAATACTTATAGATATATGGCATCAGTGATTGTGATTATTATAACAAAAGACAATTAAAACATTTTTTTTATAACAACAACATGGATGAAGTTATGTTTAACAAAAACATATCATCTATATAAATGACATTATATTTTTGCTGAGCATAATGTCAATTGGTTCAACAAAAATATGAACCAATTTGTATTGGCCAGTTTAATTTTTATATTTATGCATAATATAAATTGCCAAAAATTTTTTCATGCCAATTGAAATTTGGTTTCACATTGCATATAAATACATTATTTCACCCTAATAATTTTGTTAAGTGTTACATGTATAAATTTTTACAAAATATTGTGCAATAATCTTGGAAAAAATTGATCAAAATTGTTCCAGTCATGAGAGAGTAAAGAGACAATTTACAATTCAGTAACATATAATATAGATAATTATCAGAATATATATATATATATTCTGATAATTTCAATTGTGATATGCAACAGGTCTCTGCCAATACTCCCATCCTACAATGTGTAGGGTGGGAGAATCTAAGCTTCTGTTATGCACATTGACTGTGTGCAGAAACAATCGACAATTAAACTACTGTATTTATACAGGGTGTGTCAGCTAAATCCGGACAAAATAAACAATTTAATTAAACAAAATTTTATTTAACAAAAAGAATAAAATTATCAAAATTATCATTTGCACATTAATTTGGGATCCCTTTAGATTAAAATTACTCGATGTAATTCCCTTCTGCCTCAATTACTGCCTCTATCCTCGACTGGAAATGATGACATGCTCTGCGCAATGCCTGTTTGTCCAAGTTCGAAAACGCTGCCTCAATAGCGGTCTGGAGAGATGCCACATTAGGATGTCTCGATCTATTAGAGACCCTTTCAACAACGCTCCATACATAATAGTCCAAAGGATTCAAATCTGGACTGTTAGGAGGCAGAATTCTTTAGACCAAAAAATATCCACGTTGTTTAACAATCAGTTTTGCACTAAATGACTGATGTGCGCAGGTGTGCCGTCCTGCTGGAAGATGTAGGGTCTCCTGGAAGCCACAGTTTCCATCCAAGGTTTCACTATTGTTGTAAGAACATGCAAGTAAACCTCTTTTGTTACAGTTTCCCCCTTTCCAAAGACATGCGGCAGCATGACGTCACCTTCACTGGAAACAACAGCTAGGATGTGAACACTGGCCGGAAACTTCGTCCTAGCTATTATGGAAGCATCTTCAAGGTCATAGGCAAGCCAACGGTCATTTTTCCGTTTTATTTTGGCATCAACAGTAAAAATTTTCTCATCAGAAAAAAATCTGATGCGTCCTGCAGCTTCATTCTTCATTGAACACAGAAGCAAGTTGCAAAGAGCAACTCTGTTTTACAAGGGGAGGACACAGCTGACCCCCCACCGATTTTAATCCATTTAAGTATGGTGAAAATACATCAAAAATGAGTGAATACGTGTCTGAGCTTATCATTGAATAGGGCCTTCTAATAGTATTTTTTAACACTTGAAAAATCAAACTTTTGATAATTCAGCTTAAAAACGATAGATAGAGAGCAGATCAGCTGTAGCGCAGCATTAGACAGCATGTGTCATGCTTTTATGACATAGGACTTGTACTGTAGGTCCTCTTCCGCAATTCGGCACATTGTGGCCTCCCTCACACCCAATGTTTTTGCCAACTGCCTGAGAGATTGCCCTGGGTCCTGAGATGAGCTCTTGAGCCCTTTGGACAACTTCCGGTGTCCTTGACCGATCCCCCTGGAATGGCTCTTCCTTGCTGGGTTGGCAGAACCTTCTTCAGACTTCTCTGAAGCACATATCTAGCAGCAACATCATAAACTGTCGATCTTGGATAGTTAAGCAACATTATAAACTGCAATCTTGGATAGTTAAAGAACTGAATTATTTCGGAAGATGAACGTCAATCTTGGATAGTTAAAGAACTGAATTATTTTGGAGGGTGAACGTCCAGCTGGATAGTTAAAGAACCGAATTATTTCGGAAGGTGAACGTCCAGCGCCTTAAAGAACCGAATTATTTCGGAAGGTGAACGTCCAGCGCGAAGGCCTAAATTATTTTAGCAGGTGAACGTCCAGCGTAAAGGCCTTCGATTATCGCTGCTCTCCGAGAAAATGAACGTCCAGCGTGAATGCCTTCGATTATTGCTGCTCTCCGATTATATTCTGCACTCGATTTAACTGATCCCTATTTTGTACTTATCCTCAAACGCATCGTCTGACTGGCTTACTAAAACGTCCGCATCGTCTGTCTGGCTTACAAAAACGTCAGCAGCATCGTAGCGCTGAGTCGTCTGTCTGGTTTACTAAAACATCAGCAGCATCGGGCGTAGATTCTGAAATTTTTTTTGTTCGAGATTGAAATATTCTTTAATTTCGAAACATATTTCAAGCATTAAATAGTATATCTCCATTAGATTTGATAAGTTTTATAAATCATTGTCATGCCAATCACCAGAAGCACAAAATGAAATTAATTCAACCAAAAGCACAAGCTGAAACCAGCTGTAAAATAATCATCCTGTATTTTCTAAATGATCAGAAAATGCACAAGTTTTCAATCAAAATTATTGGAATATGTATCACTACATTTCCATTTACCTGACCATATAGTGCTGACGTAAAATATGGCGGGAAATTCAATTTGAAATTTGTCCGGATTTAGCTGGTGCACCCTGTATATCTAATTAATATATTTAATATAATAATGATAATAATAATAATAATAATACAAATAATTAGAAAAGAAATGAGGCAGAATAACTTATGCAAACAATAAAACATATGTATTTGAAAATTTGTTTTGTATTTTTTACATTGTGTTTTTTCTTACATTGTGTTCTACCAGATCGATTATCCAAAAAAATTGTTTATCCAAACTACCCTTGATCCCAATTAGTTCGGATAATCAACTCTCTACTGTGTATGTATGTATGTATGTATGTATGTATGTATGTATGTATGTCAGCATCAACTGGAAGGATAATTAGAGAACCATTTTCCAGTTTTCCGGAATTATCTGTTTCAATGGATTACTGCGTACGCTATATGCATGGTCCTCCATTAATGTCTAACGTATTGCTTTTTACCAGCGAGGTAGAATGTGGTAGTTCGGTTTTTCTTCTAGAGTGCTAGTTATAATGTAAAGTTTTTAATCATATCTTTACTTTACATAAAGATATGATTTTAAAGATCTCATTTTATCATCTAGTCATCATGCATTATTTTTATTGTATGAATGAATCATGTGTAAATTGAAATTATTTTTATAAGAAATCTTTACACTGATTTAAAGTTGTGTACGAATTGTCATTGGTTTTATTATGACAATAAATTTTTACACTTTTATGATCATTTGTATTTGTATGTTAAATAAAATAATATTTTTTTTTTTTTAATTCAGTGATGTTTTCTGTGATAAATAAATATAATTTTCTTAAGCAATATAAACTTTTTTATGCGAAGGATCCACGATGGAATTCCGATTGAAAACTTCATTGATCAGAAAGGCTTTAGTCATTGATCAGAAAGGCTTTTAGTCATTGATCAGAAAGGCTTCATTGATCAGAAAGGCTTTAGCAGTTCTATCGATTCCCATCCTTCAATGTACTAATCTAGAGCCATAATTGGTTTCTAATAACTCAATTCTCAAAATAAATAACAGGCAATTGTAATAAATCATTAAAAATTCAATTAATTTTACTATTTGTAGTTATTCATAGATTATTTTCCACGTTTGTTTTTAAAAATAATTAATATACATTCCAATTTAAACCTAACTGAAACATTCAACAGAGTTTGTGCTAATCAATAAAAGTTTAATATTGATCAATCAGAAGCATCCTTCATTTTTTTAAATAATTATTTATTTACTTTAATATACACCACAGGAGAATCCTCTCCAAATGTACCCTCGTCAATACAAAGAGAACCATAAAGTTACAACATAATAAAATTGGAATAATATTCATTAAAATTTTTAAAAACTCATACGCAAAAAGATCTTCCAGTTTTATATAACCTGCATTTTTTAACAAACAGAATGTTTTTTATATGTTACAACATAATAAAATTGGAATAATATTCATTAAAATTTTTAAAAGCTCATATACAAAAAGATCTTCCAGTTTTATATAACCTGCATTTTTTAACAAACAGAATGTTTTTTATCCTTAAACAATAATTCGGAATATATATATATTTTATATCATTAAATAAACATTTTTCATTAATCTTATATTACGTGTTTTAATCAAATTTTTAAATCCATATTTTTCAATACTTTTACTTTAAAGTTATATAATCTGCAGTATCAGAAATATGTGGTAGTTTTGAACATAAATTCACAGCATATTTTGAATTAAAAATCTATGATTAGCAATATAATTCAATGTGGATATTCTATCAGCATTTAGATTATCAAAATGGTTTTTTCTCTTCCACATTGTATAAAAACGAAGTTGTATAACTTCCTTGCCATTTTCAATAATTATAATGTTTATCGCTTTTTTAAAAAACTTTTTTCATCATCGACTTTTAATACAATTATGAGGTCTCGGATGACATAAAACAGGCTTATGGCCTACCTGCGTTCGGTGGAATGAGTAAAGACAGGTAATGAGACTTAGACAGTGACGACACAGGGACTAAGTTTGTATCAACAAACAAATTCCTTTATTGGAGAGAGAATATTGTACAAGCTACAGACCTGACAATTAGGGTCGAATGACAAATACCTTCTCTGTCCACAAGTAAATGATGCGGTTTCCCTTGTAAGATGGGTGCGAACCATTGACAATGCGACAGCTCCCACAAAGTTGTATTACGATAATTCAGAATCGTTAGGCACTCGGTCGTGCTATTCTAAGCATCGAAGAACGGCTTTTCCTTCGTAAAGTAGACGGTCCGTTTTGCTCAGTTCTCCTATATATATATATAAGATATATTTGGTTGTGTGTTATCTGTGTTCGGTAACTACTAACAGGATTACATGAACAGTTCCAAGTCTGAGTGCGAGCTCTGACGAGCATTGGCAAGTGATGTTCTTTGCTGATCAGGAACCAACTACTCAGGTCTGAGGATGAGAATCGACTGCCTATTTCTTTTTTCTAAAATTCCAATCTCCCCTTCTGATAAATAACTATAAATCAGTCACTTTTTTCTGGGAAATTGTTTTGACTAACCCTGGTTATATCCTTTCTCTCCAACCCCATTGCACACCTGCACGATATTCGAACCTTGATACAGCCCAACATGCTATGTGTTGATTTGACTTTCACTGTGGAGAGCAGAATACCTTGGACCTGCTGGTAGAATAAACATGTCCAACAAAGGTCCAGATTCGTGGAGTGTCAAAACCTGGCTAAATTATGATTGGGGTGAAATGACATTTTCCAGCAGGCCAAGCTCTGTGTCTCCACACAATTAAAATTCTGCATTTTTACTTTAGTGGGCACAAAAGGTTGAATAAACCTGTAGAAAATACTACAAAGTTAATAAAAAAAATTGTTGAATATTTAAATCATGAGAAGAAAAAGTGTACCAAATCTGATCGAATATCGATAATTAATTAAACCATATCAATCAGCATTTCAGGAATCTTTCATATAAACTCTAAGTTATATTGTTTTCTGTTTTATCACCAAATAAGAATTAGCCTCAAAGGGAATATGATCAAAATTAAACCCATTAAAACGAAATGTTTCGATATTATTAATATCTGTGAAATTACCAACAAGAAAATTATCTCTTTTAGATGGAAAATTAATAATTTAATTCAAGTTTTTAAAATTTATCAATAGAAGGATACATAACAAAGTGTGTCTTTGTCAATTTTTGTCGTTTTTCTAAAGAGTAAAAACATCCCAGTATCTTTAATTTTTGTTTCACAGATTTAAATTTATTTTACCAAAATATTCATTATATTATACCATTGCTGAGAGTGTTTTCTATACTTATACACAGAAGAAAAATATAAAATTAAATTATGAAGTTGTAAATCTCATAAATTACTTTGTTGTGGGGAAAACATTTCTAAATTAATTATGTAAACAGATAATATATTTGAACTAAACTTTCTTTATTAAATAAAAAACCACAAGAACAGACACTTCAAGACTATAAAATATCAAATTTCTTCTTTTTCCTTGCTGTTATCAGACTGAATCATCTCGATATATGAGTCCTCTTCATCTCCTTAGCTTCAGCTTGGTATAAAATGGCTAGCATTTTTGTTTCAAGTAAGGGAACAGCTTCCTTAACATATCCAATATTAAATTTGTTAATTGTGAGTTTTCAGACTCTTCATCATTATCGACAAACAAATTTGATGTAGATATAATTGCTGAACTAACTGTTCACTTGATTTTGACTTTCAAAAACATAGACAAGATTTATACACCACAATAATGCTTCTGAATCCAAGAATACCCATACAATTAACCTGATAGTTTCATAACAGATTATGAATATCGTTTTAATATTTTAATTTATAATTTTTTTAATATTATTTAAATATATTAAATAATAGAAAGTTTCAGCACTGCTCCAACCAGTAAAGTCGATGGTCTGCGCATGTACGAGGTTGTTTATTGTAATGCTTTTTTTCAGTATCTGTTTCAGTCACAACTAAAATTTGCCGTCAGAAGTTTAATGTAATCAATGAAGTAGTGAATGAAAATCCTTTCGCTTATCTCTACAAATGGAAATATATGAAAGAAAACCTATGCAAAGCGAGTAAAAATGAATTTTCCGTACATGGTGTTCGAGATCGCATAAAATTCAATTATTTAGAAAGGAAGATACTGCCAATTTAAGACTGAAAGTTCATTAACTTTGTATTCTTTATGGGCTAGAATTCAAATATGTGTGACTTAAGCAGTTGCATTCGCTTTAAGGCTTTAAAATCGTTGATATACTTGAAACACTTTAGTGAACAATTTTACATTAGCGCCATATGAGCGAAAAAATAGTACTTATTGATCGAAAGATGACAACGAGTAAAGAATATTCCAAAAGAACTGCATTTCTATCTGATGCAGGAATCAAGAAAATGAACGATGGAATTCCGTATATTTTGTATATTAATCGATGATTGCAAAACCTTGGGTCACACTTAATAAACTTTTGATGTATATTTTATGTTATCTTCTATTTATGCATGCATTTCTTACACATAAGCTAGGGACTGAAGAACAGCTCAGCAAGAAAGAAATGCTCCTGATCGAGGCAGTCTCTATGGAAAAGAATTTTAAAAAATTGCCTACATTCAACAAAAGGAAAATGGAACTAGTGCTATATAAATACATCTTACAAACTGCAGGTTCTGCAGATGAAGAATCAACTATGAATTCTCATACAGTCTCGAACACATCCACACCAGATTTATTCTTCCACATCCTTTGAGATGGGAATAACTAATATAAGTAACAAAAATACACTTTTTCCGCTGTATTTCTATAATCACATTGCATACTAATTTTCTTATTTCTTTCTACATGTCAGATCTTTCTTTATCAACTGATAAGAGGATGGATTTTTATCAATAAATTAATATATATATTTTTTGATCAGACTTATTTCATATTTGACTTTTTCAGAAGTGCCATTACTTCCCCATCCAATTCCAAGAGGTTATAAATGAAAAAATTGTTCAGGGATTCAGTATCTTGAGAAGAAATGCAGTTGGAGTAAAAGCGACTGCGATTAGTGCAAAAAACTTCAGTTTGAGAAAGAAAAATTTGAAGTAGCGCGAAAGGATGGAGACAATTAAACAACTAGACCTATAGCAAGATAGAAAGATCAACAACAGTTTGACCTTATGAACTGTATACTTATCACATTAAAAAAGAACGGCAATAAATATAAAATCTATTAAAATGATTTGTTTTAATTGAAGCAAAAAACTTCAGTTTGAGAAGGAAAAATTTGAAGTAGCGCGAAAGGATGGAGACAATTAAACAACTAGGCCTATAGCAAGATAGAAAGAGCTACAACAGTTTGACCTTATGAACTGTATACTCATCACATTAAAAAAGAACGGCAATAAATATAAAATCTATTAAAATGATTTGTTTTAATTGTTTTATTTACAATGTTTTTCACAGTATAAATCAATAATAAAATAACTAAAATTTATGACAAATATTCTTCCAGATGTTGAGGATCAATACGAAAAAAAGATCAGGTTTGGTTGCCATAAAGGCAAGTGTGGCAGTTAAGTTATTAATCAGTTAGTAATATAAATAAAATCACTGGACGGAGCAGACTAATCATGATTTCAAGAAGTTTTTGAGATTAGATGGTTCCCCATTCTCCCCAGAGGCGAATTAATCAGTTAGTAATATAAATAAAATCACTGGACGGAGCAGACTGATCATGATTTCAAGAAGTTTTTGAGATTAGATGGTTCCCCATTCTCCCCAGAGGCGAATTTAATGGCGGGGGCCCCGATTTCTGGGACCCGCAAAATCCCAACTTTACACATTTTTCTAATGCAATTATAATTACGTACAAGTTTTCAATCAATAGTAAAACATAATAGTATGTTTACATTCGCTTATTTTCTTTAACAATCAAAGCCCAAATACAATGATAAACAATTACCGTATGCTGAATGGGCAATACTGCGAAAAATATGTAGTAACCTACTTCATCTTTTGCTACTCAAAATATAAATAGTACATAATATGTTTTATTTATTTGAAAATATAGTCAATATGTATTTTTATTCCCTTGATTCTTTCTTTTTTTAAGGGGCCCAATATTTTCTTCTGCGCCCGGGCCCTCAACAAATCCGCCACTGATTCTCCTTATATTCTTTGCTCACGATTAGTTACCAGATGACTAAAGGCCAATAGCTGTGACTCAGACTACAGTATTGATGCTGTTAGAATTATGTTAGGATGAATAATCGTAATAAGGTGCAAAACGTGAGCCATACATTCTGAATTATAATCAAAATTACTTATGTCCATGTTACTGACGTCATTCCCAACGTCAACAAAAACATTAGAATATTAAATACTTTGTTTAGGAAGCTATATCTTTTAAATTGTTATTTCGAATGGCTCTTTTTTTAGTTATTCGTAAATATTATTACGATTTTATGTAGAATTTATGAGATTTTAAGTTAAGAATGGATAGTTGATGATTTATAAACTTTTTTTACTCTATGATATGAAAGTAGGCTCTAATTTATATACAAATGTGAAAAATTTCGTATAAATTTCTGAATTATAATAACAATCCTATTTCTTTTTATGATGTTTAGAAAAGAATCAGATATATATAAATCATTATGACTTTGTTCAATATTTCCCAAATTTTGACCCAGGCGCTTACATTATTTCCGGATGCAGAGAAATATTAATTTTATAGTCTCACTTTTAGCTTTTAATTAATAATTAGCTTTAAACTATATAAAGTTAAATTATTTTTTCTATGATTACCTGTTTATGATTTAAAATACGAAAAAAATTTTTTGGATAGGTGTTTTCGTAAGAATCTACGCGCGAACTGTATAATGAAGCTGCGGTGCCTCGCCTCAATGCACGCGATTTGTATAATAAAATTAATTTGTTATTAGTAAAATAATAATTATCAATATTTTTATTTTGAATTAGATAATTATTTATTACAGACGCTCACAATTAGTTAATTTTTGTTTGAATATTTAATTAAAGTTCGATTAACACAAAATCCGTACTCACTGACGACGCCACGCGAAGGCGAAAGCGAATTCAATGAGCGAGCAGCGGAAACTATTTTTAGAATCCTTGCCAGAAATAATTAAAAAGTTTATTCAGTAGTGACCGTCGTAGCACCAAATTAACATATAGATTGTTTTAATGTAAAAATGAGATATATAAACGTACTTATTGTACCATACATCCAGGCATAATTACATTTTAGGAAGGTACTGAAAGGTTCTGCCCAAATGCATCAAAATTGAGAAAATATAAGAAGAAAAGAAACCAGGAATGCCTCAAATTGCGTACACTTCGCCAGTTAATGGTAGGGTCTAAATTGTCCCAGACCTTTAACTAATAATAACTAGTGATTCATTTAGATCCAGTAGTTTTTAAAATATGAAAGGATTTTCTCATAACTTATACACAGGTGACTGGTAATTTTTGGGAAGTGTTTCAATGTGTTTCAAGCTACTATTATCAAATAATCGCATTAGTACACACACATATATATATGAGATTTAATCATCACAATTCTTCCTTTCTGTGAAGGAATCACGAAAACATGAAACAAATACCAAATTCGAATTGCACAATTATTAAACATTCCTACAAACCTATAAGAAATAAAAAATTGCCCATGTTCCTATCTAACAGGAAATAATAATTAAAAACTCATTATGATGATAATTTTAAATAGATAATATCTGCATGCAAATAAGCTTCATGGAAAATCCACAAAGAATCATAGTTTCAGGTGAATAATTATTTTACCTTTTTACATTCATCACTTACCTCATTATATTCTATTATTTGTATACGCCAGAAGTAAATCGCAAATCTTATAATTTTAATTCTAATAATTATACTTATCCTTAATCACTTAAACTGCACTTTCGTATACATTTTACTAAATATATCGAAAGCAAGGATTGAAACTTATACCAAATAATAACGTTCATGACGAAAGAATTTTCAAAAACTGCACATCGGTTTATTGAAAAATAATTTTTTTTTTTTGTTTTTGCAGGTTAAAGTTAGAAAATGGAATTAGTTGAGCAATACCACAATTTCTCTGGACCTATCTGCGCAGAAGTTTTTAACACATTTTTAATAACCAGTAACATTTCAACAAGTTTTAACGAAACCAGAAGACCAAAAGTTTTATTTAGCTGCATGGAAAACTGTGGAAATCAGGTATGGTACTTTATATAAAAAAGCATGGAAGGTGATGGTTCGTTTAAATATGTGAATATTTTTCTAGTTGAAGATCTTCCAATTTGGAGAAGACTGTTTACTCGACGAGCGCTGCAAAGTCCCTTTGGCAGAGTTTGGAGTTTTAACTATGTGGAAACCGGACGTGGAGAGTAGGCAAACTGAATTAATTGCTGCTGGCAGCTCTAGTCTTCAATTATATCGCTACGACGAGAGTGGATTAAACCACCTGATAGAGTTAATGCAGGTATAAGATTATTTTTAGCTGGTATTGCGTTATGCTATATTGTTATTAGAAATCTTCATTAAATAATCGAGCTTTGCTTTGATTTAAATTTAAAATATTATTTTTTAATAATGATAAAATATTAAAACATATTATTTAATTTTTTACAGAGTAACTTCTATTACAGCATAACTTCTGTGGACTGGAATAGATGTCAACTGGAAGAGATAGCTACTTTACGGAGGAATGGACAATGTCAAGTTTTGAATTATAGTGTAATTTATCATAGTTATATATATTATTACCTAGTATGCTACCTATATGAACGTCGGCCGGATGGCCGCGTGGTAAAGCTTTGGCTTACCACCCTGGAGGATCCGGATTCAAATCCGGGTCCCACACCTCCAGTTTTTCAGGAGGGGTCCGGGCCCGGCCTGTTGAACCCCATCCTTCAACCATCCGGTTGACCCCATCATGGGTGCTGGCCAGCCTGTGATGGGCTCTATAAATGGCCGCCGCCAGATACAGAATATCCCATGAGGATATGGCGGCGTAATAAAACTAACCTAACCTAACCTAGCTACCTATATGAAAGTTATATACGTGTTTATTAGCGTATAACTTTGCGCTAATAAACAAATGTAAAGTTATATGCTAATATATACTGTTGACGAAAAACATATATACTCTCGTTTCACTCGAACGTATGTATTTGTTTGGTCAACAGAAGTAGCCACTTTCACTAAGGTAGAGTACTCTACCTTGGTGTGGCTTCTGTTATGTTATGCTAATATTTATCACAATAATACTATGGCATGACCATGATGCACCTGTTGATCAATCCAAAATACTTACAAAACAAAATTGTTTTTTTTTTTTAGTTGCCTCAAGTATAGCGTGTCCTAAAAGTTGCTATCTAGCTCGAAACTAATGAGAATACAGGAAAACATAGTTAAGACAACAAAATAGCTTTATTTCAAAGTAAGTGCCACACTAAACTAAGGATGTTCAGCGAGCAATCTCCACATGGCTACTTCGGTATCTCTACAGGTCTCAAAGCGATGCAACGTTGATTACATAAGAACGGTGTTTGTGGTAACATGCAAGATCAAAGATACGAAATGAACGGAAATTAAAGAACATTTTGAGAGGAAAATTCATAAGATACGTCCAACAGACAAGGCTATCCGTGTATTGAATATGAAACTTCAACCATCCTCTGCATCGCTTTGAGCTTATAGAGATAACGACGGTCGCCATGTGAAGATTGCTCATTGAACATTTCTACTTTTGTGTGGCATTTACTTTAAAATAAAGCTGTTTTGTTGTCTTAACCCCGTTTTTATATATTCTCATTAATTTTCCGGATTGATAGTAACTTTTGGGTCACGCATGATCAACCAGGGTGAGGGCATTCTATAGTAGGCACGAAAATGTCCCACCACTTAGTATCCTCGAGTGGAAAGTGGCGAATATCACACAGAAAAATTAATAATAATCTGAATCTCGTTAATCCGATTTTCCTTAATTCAAAACTGCACTATCCATTATTTCATTATACAGGGTGCTGTATAATGAAATAATGGATAGTGTTCTAAAAATAACTTTGAATTAAGGAAAATCGGATTAACGAGATTCAGATTATTATTAATTTTTCTGTGTGATATTCGCCACTTTCCACTCGAGGATACTAAGTGGTGGGACATTTTCGTGCCTACTATAGAATGCCCTCACCCTGGTTGATCATGCGTGACCCAAAAGTTACTATCAATCCGGAAAATTAATGAGAATATATAAAAACGGGGTTAAGACAACAAAACAGCTTTATTTTAAAGTAAATGCCACACAAAAGTAGAAATGTTCAATGAGCAATCTTCACATGGCGACCGTCGTTATCTCTATAAGCTCAAAGCGATGCAGAGGATGGTTGAAGTTTCATATTCAATACACGGATAGCCTTGTCTGTTGGACGTATCTTATGAATTTTCCTCTCAAAATGTTCTTTAATTTCCGTTCATTTCGTATCTTTGATCTTGCATGTTACCACAAACACCGTTCTTATGTAATCAACGTTGCATCGCTTTGAGACCTGTAGAGATACCGAAGTAGCCATGTGGAGATTGCTCGCTGAACATCCTTAGTTTAGTGTGGCACTTACTTTGAAATAAAGCTATTTTGTTGTCTTAACTATGTTTTCCTGTATTCTCATTAGTTTCGAGCTAGATAGCAACTTTTAGGACACGCTATACTTGAGGCAACTAAAAAAAAAAAACAATTTTGTTTTGTAAGTATTTTGGATTGATCAACAGGTGCATCATGGTCATGCCATAGTATTATTGTGATAAATATTAGCATAACATAACAGAAGCCACACCAAGGTAGAGTACTCTACCTTAGTGAAAGTGGCTACTTCTGTTGACCAAACAAATACATACGTTCGAGTGAAACGAGAGTATATATGTTTTTCGTCAACAGTATATATTAGCATATAACTTTACATTTGTTTATTAGCGCAAAGTTATACGCTAATAAACACGTATATAACTTTCATATAGGTAGCTAGGTTAGGTTAGGTTAGTTTTATTACGCCGCCCCTCATGGGATATTCTGTATCTGGCGGCGGCCATTTATAGCTCCCATCACAGGCTGGCCAGCACCCATGATGGGGTCAACCGGATGGTTGAAGGATGGGGTTCAACAGGCCGGGCCCGGACCCCTCCTGAAAAATTGGAGGTGTGGGACCCGGAT
>AYEL01065803.1:0-13045 GCA_000484575.1 Olivierus martensii
ATTAAAAAATAGTTTTAAGCGAAATTTAAAATTACGTAAAATAATATTTTAATAAGTGTAATGCATAACGAAAGCCAAATAATTATTATAATTAATTTATTCCATTTAAATGCTAATTAAGATAATTACTTTTTTATTTAATGAGCAAAAATAATTTTATGTTGATCTGTAAAATATCTAAAACTTATTTTGAATAAAAATAATAATATTTTTATGGAAACTTTAAATAAAATAATCGCAGATATTTATTTGGATATTTTTTTGCGTTAGAAAATATAATTCAGTTAAGTGGTAATGCAATTTTTTATAAATTATTTTGTCATAAAAAAAAAGATAATTCCATTGATGTAAAATCAATTTTGACTAAAAATGAAGATCAAAATTAAATTTATGAGCGAAAAAATACACCAACGTTGTTTTGTTCAGAAAAAAGAATAAGAATAGTTTACAGAACAAAATTCAATAATTAACAAAATATTTGTGAAAATTAACATCGTATATCCTGCGTGGTTACGTTAAAAAAATCTTTAATTTATAATTTTAAAGTATAATATATAAGATAGTTTTAAAATTCCTTATTTATTCTTTAAAATTTTATACTACTTTGCTTTTTTTTATACAGAAAATAGCGAAAAATGACCCACACATTTTGAAAATTTTAAAGAATAAGTAAATCAGTAAATCTAATTGTAGATTTTAGAGATTTTGTTGTTGTTGGTGGCGATAAGGTTGACCTTTAGGAAAGAGATAACGAAATAAAGAATTTATTTATTTTTATCTCTGTCACAATTAATAATTATCAACAGAGAAATTATAGTACTAAATTGATTAAAAGAAGAATTAAAGAATGATATTTGAATGCTAAACATTTTTTTGGCAATATATCTATATATACCGTAAATAATTCTGACATATCACTCTGTTTGTCAGGAAATTGTACAAACAATGGATAAAAAAGTAAATTCCATTTGTTCCGTTCTACCCCTTTGTAATATTTATAAAAAAAAAGTAAGGAAAAATTGCTGATATTGTAAAAACTTTCAATATTTGACGTGAAGAGAAAAAAATGTACTGCTTGAATAAAAAAGAAGAAAGTATGTCTGTCCATTTTGACGTCTTATGATTCATGCTGTATTCCATTACTGTCATTTTGAAATTTATCAAATTTGACAATTTCAATTTACGATAATAGTTCGCAAAAAAGGATGAAGTAAATTATTACTTTAAATAAGGTTTAAAATTAAAAAATATATATATATAACGTATACGAAAAAAATATAATTCCATTAGATTTCTTTAAATTCTAGTACGGCTCGACAAATTTATGTTATTAGCTATTGTTTTAATAGTTGCTGCAACTAACAAGATTTGATGAGAAGATATGTTTAAAAAGGGATTTAAAAGTAAAACTTTAATCTACGAAGTAATTTTTTTTAAATGTTCCTGTGATGTATTTATAATTAAATATTCAAAATAGTGTATCGTTACGTGTATTAAGATGTCCTTAGAAAACAAAGGAACAGATGTCTACACTGAATGCAACATTAAACGCTTTGAAAACATCAGGAATATTGAAAACAAACGAGTTTCTTTATTATCTTGAAGGCATCTCGAATGAAAATGGCAATCATTAAAAATTTAATCACTAAAAATACAAATTATATATATTTTTTTCTATATTTAAATTTAAAAGCATAAATAAAGAAAAATTTAAACGAAATTCCAATTACGCGAGAATAAAATGTCTTTTCAGTTTTTGTAAATATTTATTTTTGAAGGGAAAACCCATTAAATTTTGAACTTTAAAACTGATTTTTGTAAAATACATCTTTGCTGTTTATGATTTCTTTATTTTTATCTCGATGCGTCACTATTTTAGTTATGTTATAATTTAAAAGTATTGATCTGCCGGAAAAAATATTTCTTTAAATATATATATACATTTTATTTATTTTTCTCTTTGAAAATGTAAATAAATCTACTATTTATAATATAGAAATTAAAAAGAAAATTATCTTTGTCTGATGTAATCAAATATAAGTAATTATTAAGTTCTCATTTTTTTGCCTTTTTTATAATTTTTTATGAATGTGAAATTTTTATTTTGGATAATTTTGTTAATTTTTGAATGCAAAATTTTAATTTGAAAAAAATATTTATTTGTGTGTCTCATTTTCTTCTTTTTATCGATGAAATTCAACTATTTATATATCGTCAAAATTCACCAAATCAGAAAAAAATCTATGATTTTTGCTATTTCAATGTGGTTGGAATCGATTTCACATATTTATTTATCGAAAATTTAGGCAGAAATGGCTATCGGCTATAAGTGTTTATACGCAAAGTTTCGATCATTTCTTGGAAATAAGAATTCAAATATATATATAATTACTACCAAATAGCATTCTGCATGATCGTCACAAACTTTCCTTGAGAGTTTAATAATCACTTAACGATAATTTTATTTGTTTAAATGATAATTAACAGACTGACATTCTATGATAGATTTAATTAAATTTTAATCATTATTCCATGATATCACGGTGTGTTAACGAAAAATTTATATTAAATTGTGTTTGAAAACTTTAAAAAATTGTTGTTGTTTAAAAAAAATGTTTGCTGTCTATAATTTGCTTTTTAAATACCGAATATTTATATCGATCTCGACAAATACAATATATTGATTTATGAAGAAAAATTCTTCAACTTTTATAGAGAACTTGAAAATATTCTTCAATTTTATTCTGTTTAGCTTATATATATATACTGTATATATAGATTTCTATAAGAACATTTTGTTTTCCAGATTTTTGAAATTGGAATATTGACTATAGTAAGAGTCTGAACGAAATCCTCTAAACACTTCTGTTCCTTTTTCCTTATTGTAATGTTCAATGACATTGATTGAGTTGAGTTGAATTGAATCTTTTTCGTGTGTTTTTTACTCTTTTCACATTTTTTTTTCCATACAAGAGGTAAATGGATATTCTACAAACCAATTTACTGTCTCTTCTAAATTTTAAAAAATGTATATGCATGATACATTTTACTATTTTCTTTCATTGGCCGAGCTATACAACTTTTCCATTAATTTTTTTTCAAATAAATAAATTTGTCAAAAAGACAAATTTTTAATATTTTTCAGATAATAATAATGTAATGAACCAATTGTTATCCTGACAGTAACAATAAACTAAGTATAATTTGTATATTCGGTTAATTTATATCAATTATTTTAAATTTATTTTAAAACTTATAATGCAATATTTATGCATATCATTAAGATTTTTTAGATAGCGAAGATAATGATACGTCATATGATCATTAAATTAATTCTTTAGTTATGAAGATGATGTTAATACAGTAATTAAACTGCAAATATGTCTAAATTAATCTCAAAAACAGTAAATATTATTCTTAATCTTATTTTATAATTCATGCAATAAATACTTATCTTCCAGCGCTTCAATGACCGGAAAACTCTAATAATCGGCATATTCATCTTCTAGATCATTATGGGAAGTTTTCTGGGATTGCTGCCGATAATACTTGACTCAATGTTGGAATAGAGTCATTATAGCTTCTTCTTATTAAAATAAAATTCAGTTTACTTGTTTTGACTAATATACATGATTTATCTTGGCTATAATATGATTTATATACATATATACTACTGCATTTGTAATTTTACTATTGCTAACCATTGGTTTTACTAGGTAGATACAACATTTAAATAGTCGGAATATTTAAATAATCAAAACATTGTAATACCCGCGAATGCTGTTACTGCATACAATCTTATAGTTTACAATTGTATTGAATAATGTTTTTTTTCTTTTTATTATTTGCTTTTAATAATTTGATATTTCATTTCGTAATATTAATTCTTGACTCATTTTTCTAATTTATTTATTGGAACATTATTTTTATTTTGTTTTAGCAATATCATATAAGAAGCAGCTACTAATTATGGATTAATTGTTTGGTTTCGACATCATCGAGAAATTTTTAAAGAAGATACCTTACCTATTTTTTGAAGTACATCAAAAATGATGAGATCATTTTTTTGCAAGTTTTCTGTCTGATCAAATTTAAATTCTATTGATTTATTGAATTCCTTGTTTTTTATTTTTTAAATCTTATTCGATTAATTTCAGCTCAATTTTCTGAGATAAATTTCTATCTCATAAAAATAATTTGCGCCTTTAATTCGAATCTGTTTTTTTGTTTTGTTTTATTATTCTCGTTAGAAGATTTTAAATATTAATTTATCATAACATGAATAAGATTTGATTCAAGAACGTTCGAATGTTGGCAATAAATGTTTCTTTGACTGCATAAATTATTATTTTCCTTGAAAAATAACTATTAATGAATTTAATAAAACATGTTAAAAATTAAAATTTTACTCTAATCAATATTGATCACTATAATATATTTTTATATTTTCAAGAGAAAATAAATGAAATTATGATTAAAATTACTATAAACTAAACTTTTATTTAAAAATTTAATAGAAAATTTTATTTAAAATATAACTAAATGAATTAAAAAATTTAATTTAAACTATATTTTTATTGTTTGCAAGTTTCTTAATTGTAATTCAGATTAATTTAAAATTTTGTTTATCAAACATATATTTTTATATTTTACATAAACTTCTCCAGTTATTATTTTTTAAATAATCATTTCAATAACTGGATTAAGAAAATTTGATAGAAAAATAAAATTTCTGCTAAAGATATTATATTTTTGTTGAAATGGTGCTTAATATTAAAAATGAAGTCAGGTTATAGACTTGTCTTTAAGACATTGATTGATTCTATCAAAACTTTAAGTTGTAAATCTGTAAAATACAGATTTAAAAATTATTAATTATTAATTTTCTTATGTTTTGATGATGTTAATTATTTTTTACGAATTTTTAATATTATTTTAAGAATTTTTCTACACTTTACTAATAATAATTTTTCTCTTAATTGTGCTTTATCATTTAAATTTGCTTGGTGTGCATATTTTAGATGCATATCGATTAAATCAAACATTTTTTAGATATTTATTAATCGAATATTCTTCAAATGCGCGTATTAATTTTAGCATTTAAAATTTGCATAGCTAAATATTTAACGATCGAAACAATCTATTTTTTTCCTTTACTTGAACATGCAATTTCATAAAACAGTCGACATACTGAAAAATTTTGTGATACAATGGATTCCGTTTAATTGGTCCACCGGTTAATTGGGGAAGCCGCATAATTGAGTCAAATCTCAAACAACGGAAACCAAACTAATAAACTAATACATAATTTAAACGCTTAATTGTCGGAAACCAAACTAATAAACTAATACATAATTTAAACGCTTAATTGGGAGAAACCAAATTAATAAACTAATACATAATTTAAATGCTTAATTGGGACCAGTAGCAGAAAAGAAATTTTCAATTTTTGATATATGCTTAATTGAGACAGTAGCAGAAAAGGAATTTTCAATTTTTGATATATTATTAGATTTTTCGAAAGTATGTCAATACTATGTACACTAATACTTGTTGTGTGCTTTCTTAAAAAATTCCGTATATAAAAATTATAACAACATTTTATTGGACCGGTAATTTTTCAGGTTAAACCTTTCTACAAGACAATACAGACTAACACAATGGAGTGGGTCGTTTCTTCGCGTCCTATTATATACACATCGTCGACACACTGTCGCCGCACTAATATAAACATCCATTCTTTAATAAAATTATAAGTAAATATCATCGTTGATAAATAATACATAACACTACTGTATTTGGCAACACTAGCGTGATGAGAATCAGTTATCTATCGTCCTGAGTCTGGCAAATGTGCGTCTACTTAAGAGTCTACTGTTACTATACCTAGCGATATTCATTTACAGCAGGGGTTCCCAAAGATTTTCCTAGGTGGGCCAAATTATAAATTCCAAAATATTTGGCGGGCCAGTGTTATGGAAAAATAAAAAAAAGTGTTATGGAAAAATATATTCAAATCGATAAAAAGTTAGAGGAGGGAAAGATTTATACTAAAAATATAGCATAGTCGTTCTTTATTTATGAAGATTTATCCTAATTTTATAACATAATCATTCTTTATTTATGACAATGCTAATTTTATAGCATTTTTATAATTTTAATAACACATTTCAAAAATAATTAAACAAAAATTACTAAATAATTTCAAATAAAAAAAGAAAATAATAAATTCATCAATCTGAAGTGTGTAACTTGTGCAGTTGTTTTTTTCAATAATATTATTGAGTCTTGGTTCTAAATCGGTTGAATAAATCCTTAACACCCCTTGTAAAAGTTCAACAGTTAATTTTGATCTGAATTTGGATTTATTAATACTTATGATTGAAAAAATTTTTACGCATATAAAGTGCTTCCAAATAATGAAAACATATTTGAAAACACTTATACATGCATTTTTTTTAACTAAACAATTTTTAATTGTAATATGATATAATTTATTTATTTTTTGTAAAAATATAAATTATCTCAATTTGGATTTATTTACTTATGATTGAAAAAATTTTTTCGCGTATAAAGTGCTTCCAAATAATGAAAACAGCACTTATACATGCATTTTTTTTTTAACTGAACAATTTTTAATTGTAATATGATATAATTTATTTATTTTTTGTAAAAATATAAATTATCTCTATGAATTCAAGATCGCGGATGATCTGACATCGCGGGCCGCATTTCTAGGTTTTGAGGGCCGCATTTGGCTCGCGAGCCGTACTTTGGGAACTCCTGATTTACAGTGTCGATTTTATTTAAAAATTTTAAATCTTTGCCAAGATGCCAAGAAAGGATTTTACACTTTCAAATAAAATTGCTTTGCTGGATAAAATTTAAAGCCAGTCACTTAATACAAGCCATGGTAGACTCGCTGAAATAAACCAAAATCTACCATAGCGGGTCTCCTACAACAAGAAAATTAACTGCGTGAGGAGTGGGTATTACAGAAAGAAATTCCGGGAACATCCAAAAGAAAGCGTGATAGAAAAGATCCAGAAGTTGAAGAAGCATTAGATCAATGGATTTCTATAGTTAAGATACAAGTCGAAGAAGCATTAGATCAAATGGTTTTCTATAGTTAGCGGGCAGACGAAGAAGCATTAGATCAAATGGTTTTCTGTAGTTAGCGGACGAGGCGTGAATATCAGCGGCCCAGTGTTGAAGACGAAGTCAAAGGAGATCACTAAAAAGTTAATAATTAGGTACCTATTTTAATAAAGCACTAAAATAGGTACCTAATTATTATTTCTTTACCTATTATTTATTTATCTACGAATTAAATATTTTATTTTAGAATTTATTATTAGTTCGTTTAATTGGGGCAGCCACTTAATTGGGTCAAAATGGCTTATTCCCAACGTGTCCCAATTAAGCGGAATCCACTGTACTATATTTTTATTTGAACTTAGCCATACTAAAAATCTATGTAAATTTTGTTTTCGCATATGAATTTGCGATTTTATTAGAAATATGCACTAATTTAGTATCAGATATTTCTAGAATTGGCTTTAATAAGTTTTGTGATATCAATTAGGTACAACTTTCGTGTCCAGTTCTAAAATTGTTTGTATTCATTGATGCCTTAGACTAATGAGAGCATTTTTAGATATGTTGAGCAATCGTCTCCTTTTCCAAAGATAATTTACTATTTTTCAAATTACCATATACTTTTTTGAATTGAAAACAAACGAATATGAAAATTTATAGCAAAATCGTTTACAAATTATGTTCAATTCATATAAACTTCAACAATATGTTTTGTGTTTCATTGGTTCATACTAAGATGATAAATGTTTCAAATTTTGCTAATAAGGAAATTTACATATAATTATCCCTTTAAAATTTTGACGTACGATAAATATCATCTTATGATATATGTTGATATATGTTAGTTTGGGTTCATATAAACTTCAACAATATGTTTTGTGTTTCATTGGTTCATACTGAGATGATAAATGTTTCAAATTTTGTTAATAAGGAAATTTACATATAATTATCCCTCTAAAATTTTGACGTACGATAAATATCATCTTATGATATATGTTGATATATGTTAGTTTTGTAATATCTCAAACAATAGTGACTATAAATAATACCAATTCTTGACATGAAAGATTTAATGAAAATTATTTAGGACTACAGTATGATTAATTTTCTAAATATTAGTTCTAATAAAATTTTGTATATTTATAGCAAACTATAAAAAGTCTATAAATCTTAAGATTCAGTTTTGGAAATTAATTTTTCGCTATCATTAAAATTCATTCTGATATTATGAATTAATAAGTTGTTTTGTAGATTTTGATGAAACTAATGAATACCTTAGAGTAATAAATGAGTATAAAGTAAGCAAATATTGTAAAAATAATTCCACTTTTCATGCAATGCATTTACTGTTCATGCAGATAAACTATTATCATAAATAATATAGCATTAAAGATTTTTTAATATCATCCCACTCAATTTTTGAGTTATGATTTCTATATAAAGTTACGGCTTATCGCATGATATAGCATTCTGTTTGTGTTTGAAGAATCCGTAATTTATTTTCAAAATTTTTCTGAGGAATCCGGGTTCAGTCATCGATTTCTCTTTCATCTACCAGTTGAATCCAGAATATCGTAAATATGAAGACTAATGATGGTCTTATAAGGTAGAGTTATCCTATCCAAGTGGCCTGGTGAGCAGTGGCCTCTCATCCGACTGGGCTTGTCTTACATTACAAGGGTCTTCTCCTAATTTACCTTTCTGCTCAATGTATAATTTATGCATAAATTTAAGACTGTATCCATGTTTGACCCCGCATCGATAAATTCTGTTAAGTTCCGTATTCAAATAATTATCATTGTTACAATGAGTCAGGGAACGTCTAAAATAAGCTCGGAAAGATGCCTTCTTATAGGTCCACGAATCATATGACCATCTGGGTATCAACACCAGTGTATTCGTAGGCTTAACAAAAACTATATTCTCTTGGTGCCCTGTATCAGCTATAATTTTTGGTCATATGATCCGTGGACCTATAAGAAGGCATCTTTCTGAGCTTATTTTAGACGTGCCCTGACTCATTGTAGCAATGATAATTATTTGAATACGGAACTTAGCAGGATTTATCGATGTGGGGTCAAACATGGATACAGTTGTAAATTTATGTATAAATTATACATTGAGCAGAAAGGTAAATTAGGAAAAGACACCCTTGTAATGTAAGACAAGCCCAGTCAGACGAGAGGCCACTATCCTATAAGACCCATGAATATAGGACGTTAACGAAAGCCCTTAAGAAAAATAACAAGAAGTGTTAATGGTAGACTTGCACTCAAGCTCGTTTACATAAATCTGTCAGATAATTTTTATATTTTCTGCTTACAGAATATTACTGTCAATTATGTCACTCATCTTAACAATTACAACATTTAACATGTTTTACAATTCTCTTGAAAAGAGAATTTTTAACTCATTTACAAGATCTCTATCTGGCAGTGATTTCTGAGATTGGATGACATCATGACACATTGTTAGAATGTTATACTAATAATTGGAATAAATTCTCATCAAGTTAGATAATAAAAAAATAGAAAATTTATTAGACTCAAAACACTTACAAAAGTGTTAATAAATGCTTTATTGAAACTATAATAAAGCAACAAGTAATTAACCAACAAAACTTGTTTAATCCAATTCAAATATCAACAATCAATTATTCACAAATGAAACGAACCTTAAATACTACTTAAATCTACCACCTCCACCTCCGATACAAACTTCAAACAATTGTCGATCTTTACAAGAAACTCAACTGTCATTTTTGCCAATTTTATGTCAAGACAACACCTCCACAGTTGCCGTTTTTCATTGGCTTTTATACTGGGTGACTTACCGTGCTGCTTCATTTACATACTTATACGTAACAAGTGTAAAGTTATTAGCTTAGAGTAATTCATTTGTGTCATTTTACAATTCATTTCTATATCGAACAAAACATCGATACAGATCATTCTTATATTCACATATCGGATCAGTATAAATTTAGTTAAATTAGAGGATAACGTCATTCCCCGAGACAGCTCTTCCGGAAGACAGTTCTGATTCTGTATCATGTGACTGCTAACGACGGAGACGGTGAACGTGGGAAGTAAGTTAACTTTTCAACTAAAATATAATACTGTTGAAATGAGAATTTTTAACTCAGTTACAAGATCTCTATCTGGCAGTGATTTCTGAGATTGGATGACATCATGACACACTGTTAAACCATTGCATTTCTTACTGTCAGTTTTTGAAAGATTGAGTTTGGAGTGTCAATATCTTTATTCTTAACTGAAATAAAACATCCAATAAATAAATATAATAGAAATAAGTAGATATAAAGAAAAGGGTTGGGTTTGATTCTTTATACACTGATTTTAACATTATGTCTACAGGAAATTGATTCAGTTTATGAGTTCTTATTATACAAACTTGTTCTAAGAATGAATTAATTCATAAAGTCAAGAACTATTTGTACTTTATATATCTGATGATGTAATTATTTTATAATAAATTTTCAATATTTATATAAATTGTTTTTGTAAATTAGATTTCTCTTCTAATTTATAATTAAAAAAATTTAATCTAAATTTTAATAATTTCAGATTCAGTTTCAACATACTATCATCATAACTTGATTTTAACAAGCAATAACAAGTAAGTTATGTTATATTTTTACTAAAAAACTAATTAGTTCACAGCACTATAAAACAGACCAGTACACTCTTTGATATAAAATATTTTAATCTGAGAAACCTGTATATAAGAGTTGATGATGGCATAACAGCCAAACATGTATGTTGTGAAAAATAGGATATCATTCGACACGTGTATAGATTGTTTATTTAGAATGACAAAAAATTAAAAATATGATACAGTGTACTCGCGTGTTTACGAACTACACGATTTACGAGAGTATGTTTTTTTTGTAAAAACATACTCTCAGATTAAAATATTTTATATCAAGGCATGTACTGGTCTGCTTTATAGTGCTGTGAACTAATTAGTTTTTTAGTTAAATGCCGATTAAAGCAGTAAAGGACTTTTGTATGTTATATTTTTAGAAATGTTTATAATACTACAATTTCACTTTTCACTTTCTTCTTATATATAATTAATCGAATAATTTGACAGCTCAAACTTGTTTGAGCTGTCAAATTACTCGATTATATATAGGTATCCGATTAGTTATATTTTTATTTTACTTAAATTATTATGATAATATATGATGAGCAATACAGTATATTCCCCAATCTATATGGCTTTGAATTATGCTTTTAGAGAGGGATGATATGCCCTTATATTTTGTGTTGAAATTTCTGTATTAATTCTGTAAAACAAATTGAAAAATTAATTTTACAGTTAATTTTTTCATAAATATCACTTTAACCTTAAATTTTTATATTTTTGCTGCTTGTTATTTTTATGTAGTTATTCTTATGAGTCATAGGTGAGATTTCAATATGTGTATGTTTAGTGACATCAGCCCCATCTTGGCTCTATTTCTTTAAATCTCTTTTGTCTATCTGCTCTTTTCTAAACAATTATTGTTTAGAAAAAGAGCAGCTTTTAGTTTTATCTTATATAAAAATGTTTAGAATAAAGTGCTTTTTATCAAAATGTTTCAGGATGACTTGATCATATACCTTGTTTGCTCATAAATTCATAGACAAAATAAGTTTGATAGTTTAAAAAATATTTTAATCCTACATTATTATATATATATAAATAAAGAAATACAAAGGGTAAGAAGCAATAGTAATAGTTTAGTCTTCAAAATGATCTCCTCTAGCTTTGGCATTGTCATTTCAATAAAAGCATAAATAATTTTCATGGGAAATCAATTCCATTCTCTAATAAGGATGATGTTGCAGGGTTTCCACTGATAAATATGGCTTAGAACAGAACTTTAACTACAATTTTGACCATGGAATAATCTAGGGCAAGGATGGGCAAACTGCAGCCCACGGGCTGCATGTGGCCCTCGTAACTAAAAGCCATAATGTCAAAAATTTTATCGATAAATAAAATCAATATAAAAAAATATCAAATTTGTTCCATATCTTAGCAATATAGTTTATGTAATTTCTAGAAAAGTAATAAATAGTAATTCATATGATAAACTTTAGATATCATTAGTTTCATATTTTTTACAAAAATAGATTTTATTAAAACAGTTATGCTATTATCATATACTCTTCACTTTTTCTTAAATATAGTCAATAACAGTTCAAAAGCTCATTAAAGTGAAAAAGAAATTTTTATTACTGTAGAACTTTCGGCTTTAGTAAGCCATCTTCAGCGGTTGATTTTAACAAAAAGAATAAATCATTAGAATACAAATTGTATTCTAATGATTTAATGTCTCTGTTTGTGTCATTGTTAAAAATATTCACCACATTTACAACAGCACACAACGTCACACAACCATTACAGGATGTTTATAACGGTTGTGTGCTGTTGTAAATGTGGTGAATAATTTTTAACAATGACACAAACAGAGACAAAGTCTACGTAGGTAGTACTATACAATCGCTTAAAACCAGATTATTAGAACATAAAAAGGATATAGATAAAGGTCATTTTAAACTGCATTTGTGAAAGCATTTTATAATTATAATATTGACATCCGATGGAATGAAGCAAAAATAGTATGAACGGTAAAAAATGTACATGAAATTAGATGGGCAGAAACTCTGGAGATTATAAGATATTCAAGAAAAATACATGTAATAAATGATAACACTCCAGAAATAATCCCAGCACTATGGTTTTCCTATGCCCAGGAATAATAATTTAAATGATTGTTGAAATCTCAACTACGTGATTATATATATACTAGAAATTCCACGCTCATATAAATGAACAGAAATATACTATTGTGATGTAATCTTATAATATTTTATATAATAGCATATTGTATAATAATAGCTTATCTTGCAAATTTATTTACTATATATTTTAT